>CAJFCO010018060.1:369-29003 GCA_904066015.1 Synergus gifuensis | reverse complement strand
CAGCCTTCTCGGCCAGGTGTTTTTGATTTCGGAAAGGGAAATTTTTAAAAATCAATCAAAAACCTCAGCCCTCGTGGCCAGGGCACCCAGCCTTCTCGGCCAGGTGTTTTTGATTTCGGAAAGGGAAATTTTTAAAAATCAATCAAAAACCTCAGCCCTCGTGGCCAGGGCACCCAGCCTTCTCGGCCAGGTGTTTTTGATTTTGAAAAAGAATTTTTACAGAAATAATAATTACGCATGAATAAATAAATAAATAAAGTAAATTATTATCGGTTCATGACAAAAAGAAATTGCGCGGAAAAGATGACGAGTCCAGTTATTTTCCAACTTGAATTGATGTCGACCTCCTTTGAGGTAGAAGCTCAATTGGCACAGCTCAAGTTAAAATTGGTAAAAGCTACTACATTACGTGAATTTCGCTTCCTATACGAATTGATAGAGAACCTTAGTAAAATTGCTGAAGTATTGAGCGAACTTGTCGGGGACTTGGATTCCTACAAAGGGCGTGTAAATTAAAAGATTCGAATCTTAAAAAGGATTTATAGTATCCCTAGAAAAGAATCCATTTCACTCGACGAATTCGCCTAATAGTGTAAATACTTAATAAAAGCGAAAAAGAGTGAATGACATATGAGCGAGGAATTGCTGGGAACCTAGTCACTCAAGGTGAGTCAGCATCCAGTGTTTCTGACCTGCTGGAGGATATCAAGTTGCTTCCAGGCGCAAGCATGAACGAAAGCAGCATATAAAATAAATATAAAGAGTCTCAAGAAATAAATCATTGATTCTTTGTATGAGCTCACAAAGATTTGAATGATAATAGAGAATTTCTTTTATGGAAATAGAATATCACCTAAGAATAGGTGAAATTTTTTCTGGCTGAGAAATTTATCTGAACGTTATATAACGTACATTGAGACTCAGGCACGTGATATTAACAGCTGATCCACGACTGGCCAGACAGCAGTCAGCAGACAGCTGACGCAGAAAAAAACAGGGATCTACCTTGAGTGCATTAACCCACTATAAACTGGTGACCCAATTACTGCAAATTACTAAAATTATAAGAATTTTATGAGTAGACCCTGCAAATTATAAACAAATTTCGAGGATAAACCGACAGAAAAAAAATTCAGGTAGGAATTTGAGCCCTATTCAAGCCGCCGTACACATCTGAATATACGCCTATCCAAATTCCCCGTATACTCCCTTGTTTGGTGGCAGATTCGATAGATTTTACTTGCGGAATTGCGAAATTTGAAATTGCGATAGATTACCCTTACAATCTCATAAGCATAAACGCAATTAAAGATCCTAATATCATAACAAGAACAATTGTTAATACTCGCGAAGATTGGGAACTCCCGACTATTGGTGAGGTGACTTTTTACTATCGGGACCGACTTCTCAAATTCAGGGTTGTTCCTTCTAGAGTCCCTCTCCATTTGGACGGATGGTTAGGAATACCTGGATTAATCCAATTAGGATTTGTCTAGAAAAAAATCCGGTGTGGTAAAAATTAATTCCCCGTATTTTGATATTACCAATAAAATGCAAAACGGAAATAACCCACCCGCCGGGAGGTACAATCCTATTCCCAATAACAACGAGGAAATTGAGCGTTACGAACAACAAGGAAATAACCACCATAACCACACCCTCGCAGACGGAATAAGCGGTCCACCCCAATTACAACACCATGGATCCTGCCCCTCAAGCAAATAACAGTGCTATTATGCACTCTTTCATGGAAAACTTAAGACTGCTAAGCAGTACCTACACGATTCCAGATTTCAACCGAAAGTCTCCACCCTTGAGAGATTTTCTACAGGATATAAAGAATGGGGCTGTTTTCGTTACCCCAACTTCGGAACCAATGTTCATCAAAGCAATCCTGGCTAAATTGAAGGGAATAGCTAGAGATAGTGTGAGGGACAAAGCTTTCACCACTATAAATGAGCTTTGTGAACACCTCGTGAAGCGCTCTGCGCCCACGAGAAAGTATCAATGGTACTTCGAGGCCATTGTAAATTTAAGAATGACGCAAAGAGAGTCTGTCATTGACTATTACGATCGGTTACTAGGATTGTTGAGCGGGGCTCGACACACCCTAGAGGAAAAATACACCATAAGACATGGTTTGATTAAAGAATCCGATATAATGCTGAAACCAGTACAGGCTTGCGCCCTGGATGCATTTGTAAGAGGGATACCTACGGATATGTCTATTTTTGTGGATTCAAGGAATCCCAAGGATTTGACAGAGGCTCTGGAATACGCCCTTCACATTGAAGAGAGATTAACCCATGCCGAAAAGGAAAAAACATTAGCGTCATCTTATTACATGTCCACAAGGGAAGAGGAGCGCCAATTAAGTCCGTATTCAAAACAGATGGATACTAGGGACGCTATAGAGAAAAGAGTGACCACGAAAGTTGTCACTTTCAATACTGAAATGGCAGGCCCATCGGCTAGTGCACCTTCAGCGCCTGTGCCCTACCAGCAACCACCCTATTTAGGAGTGCCTTATCCTCCATACCCTCAGTACCCCCCTCAATACCCCCCTTGACCTTATCCCTATCAGCATTCCTATTACCCTCCCCCACACTTCTCGGACACTGGATGGAAAAATCACAATAGGACACCTCCTAGGTCAAATTCACCTGGACCAAACAAGGCTTTAAACTCTGCCCAGACTTCGGGTGCGGGCGCGACCCTGAGCCAACAACCCTACCAACAGCGTCGGAATTCAGCCCAATTCCGGGAAAACTCGATAGGATCTATTGCGCAGGGCGAGAATCGGAAAACTCCCCCGTCGTAAAATTACACTCGCCGCAATTTAAAAATCCGTGCGCAAGTTTTATTGTGGACCCGGGATCAGGTTTGAATTTGATCAAAATAGGTACCTTGAAACCAGATTTGAATTACGACCCTACAAATACAGTTTTATTGGCCGGGATTACCAATCACCCCGTGAAAACTTCGGGTACGGTAACAATAGAAATCCTGGCTCAAGACATAGAATTCCACCTGGTAAAGGATTCGTTTCCAGTAACTAGCGATGGAATTTTAGGGAGACCTTATCTTAGAAAAGAGCACGCTGAACTCTCTTTCAGACATAATACCATGATTACTGTTTCGAAACCGGTAACACCCATAGGTTTCATTGACACAGAATCTCTGAATGCGAAAAGGGCCCTT
Organism: Synergus gifuensis; assembly: GCA_904066015.1. Classification (NCBI taxonomy): domain Eukaryota; kingdom Metazoa; phylum Arthropoda; class Insecta; order Hymenoptera; family Cynipidae; genus Synergus; species Synergus gifuensis. Next base: position 25,802 of record CAJFCO010018060.1, on the reverse strand, counting down.
AAGGGCGAAATTAAACCTTCTCGTAGAATACTGAAAATACAAGCAAGATCAAAACAATTAGTGCCTGTCGACGTATCTACCCCCGAATTAACGGAAGGATATCTGCCGAAAATGGAGACCCCAAAAGGATTCTTTATGGGAGAGGCCGTCGTAACTGCAGATAAAGGAATATGTCACGTAATGGCAATAAATATTACGGAAGAAGACATGGAAGTTGAGATTGAACCTCAAGAAATATTCCCTTATGACGTTTATGATTTTCCCGGAGGAAGTTCACTTGAATCTGACTCGGAGGACTCTGAACAAGAAAATGAAGAGTAAATTCAAGAGTCAGATTTGAGTCGTCAAGAAAAAGTGAAAAGGGTTCTGCATATCTCTCACCTGACCAAAGAAGAAGTAGAGTATGTATATAAGTGGGCGGAAGATTTTTCCGACATTTTCCATTTAAATGGAGAAAAGCTCACTTGTACGAATTTGATCCAACATAGGATTCCTACCATCGATGACAAGGTAGTGTCAAAAAAACCCTATCGTCACCCTCAAGCCACTTCTGAGGAAGCAGATGCCTAGATCAAAAAACAATTGGACGCAGGAATAATCCAAAAATCAAATTCCCCGTGCAATTCCCCCATTCTAATCATCCCAAAAAAGATTGACGCTTCCGGAACCCGGAAGTATAGAGTGGTGGTAGATTACAAATTATTAAACGAAAAAGTCGTGGGAGATACTTACCCCCTCCCAAATATAACGGATATCCTGGATCATCTAGGATCGGCTCAGTATTTTTCTGTCTTCGATTTGTCCAGCGGTTTTCATCAGGTGGAAACTAACCCCGACGATCGAGCCAAATCCGCATTTTCAACCGCTCGAGGTCATTTCGAGTATTTGAGAATGCCAATGGAAATTAAAAATGCTCCCACCACATTCCAACGAATGATGGATAATGTGATAACAGGAATGTACGAGACCGAAGCCTTTATTTACCTGGATGATATAATTATTCATTCAGAGACTTTAGAGGAGCATGATGCCAAGGTGAGACGGCTATTCGGTCGATTGCGAGAGGCTAATTTAAAACTTCAGCCAGACAAATGCGATTTTCTTCGCACAGAAGTGGCCTATCTAGGCCATATGGTGGGACGAGACGGCGTTCGACCGAATCCAGCTAAAATTTAAACCATGAAAAATTTCCCCGCCCCTCAAAAGGTTAAGAATGTTCGGCAGTTTCTCGGGTTATCCGGATACTATCGGAGATTCATTAAAGATTACGCTAAACTGGCAAAACCATTGACCGACCTTTTAAAGAAGTATGTTCCGTTCGAATGGGGAGCTCAACAGATTCGAAGTTTTCGAAAACTTCGCCAATATCTCACAAGGATCCCCATATTACAATATCCTGATTTTAAGAAGACTTTCAAATTAACAACAGACAACTCAGAGTACGCCGTAGGAGCAGTACTTTCGCAAGAAAAAAATAAAGTAGACATGCTCATCGCCTATTTCTCTAAAATGATGAACGAGAGAGAACAGCGATACGAAGCGGCAGAAAAAGTGTCTAGCCGTTCTCTATGCATTAGAGAATTTTCGGCCCTACCTTTACGGACGAAAATTTATTTTGGCTTGCGACCATGAACCCGTACACTGGATGACATACGTTGAAAATCCAGGAACTAGGTTAATAAAATGGCGCCAAAATCAAGGAACTATCAATACTCTTATGAGTATAAGAAAGGAAAATTAAATAAGGGAGTGGAAGCCCTATCGGAAGATCCAAGCGTCCCCAAGGATGATAGTGACTTCGAAGATTCCTCCAGTGTGGAAAATCAGCTAGAAGGCAGTGAACTCTCAGAATCACAAGGATTTCAAAAAACCACCCCTACAATGAAAGGAGAGGAACCCTTTTCTCGGGTGTTGGTAACACATAATCGATCTAGCATGAATAGAGTTTTACCCGTAACCAAGAAGCAGGTTAAACCCTCCGAAAATCCATTAAAATTGGGTAGTTCATCTGAACGAATTACCCGATTTAGAAAAAGGATGCAGTCGGAAGGAGCTGCAAAAACTGAACCAAAATTAACATCAATCCTAAAAAGACTCACTATGGATTCAGGTACTCGATCCACAATTAGGAGTAAACCCTCCACATCCAAGATGGAATCGAATGCAGGAGTACAGCAAAAATCCAACCCTCCTACAAGGAACGTGCCAAGGTCACGAGGAAAAGACTATTGGGTGTGTCCCGCAAAAACAACCCCCGAGCGAAATTTCCCAATCATCGGAAGATTCAGATGCTGAAGACGAAACGGAGGAACAATCTGATTCCCCTGTTTTTCGAAAGTCTCACAGCGTCCAACCGGATTTGCCCTCTCAAAAGTTTCCTAGATCAGGAACTCCCCCACCAAAAAGTGCCTTATCAGGCATTACGCTCTGTAATGCCCCTTGGTTCAGCCCTCCACAGGAGTCTACTAAGGTCTACATAGACGGGGCCTGTAGCTATAATGGCACTGATGGATCAAGAGCAGGCATTGGCGTCTGGTTCGGTGAAAACCATCCCTTAAACGCATCACGACCTGTGAAGGGACGCCAAACGAATAACGTGGTTGAAATCGAAGCTACAACTAAAGCTGCAAAAATTGATCAGAATGCTGGAATAAAAAAACTACGTATAAATACGGATTCTAAATTTCTGATAAAGGGCGTCCAGGAATGGCTTCCACTTTGGGAGGCTAACGATTGGAAAAATTATAGCAATAAGCCAGTACAGACTCGCGCAGAATTCGAGGAATTAAAAAAGGCCCTTGAGCCTCTCCAAGTGGAATGGAAACACATTCCCAGTCATCAAGGAGACGAAGGAAACGAGGCTGCCGATTTATTGGCTCGAGAGGGAATAAACCTAGAATTACCCCCGAAACCTTATCAGAGCAACATCTAGAAGGTTATGCCCAAGAAGAAATGGAACCAGTAATTAGAGATATGCCAACCAACATCGGTAGTGATGAAGATTCTGAAATGGAATCAATCAATGCAGCTCAAAAAAAATAAAGGGATGATTGATAAAATTAAAATGAGGGAGGAATTACGAAATTCCTTCTCGCAGTTTGACAGGTCAGTCGATGAACACGGAATAAATTTACCCGAGCTGGAAGCTGAGTCTATGGCAAGGGACCATGAAGGGATGGAAAATGATTCGCGCCCTGCTTGTACCCACGTCTCGGACGGAGAGGATGATGAGATTCTCCTTGAAAACCTAAAGGCACTCGACCCATGCGATGGATATGACGACCAAGCATTCTCGCAGAAAGTCCAAAAATTCCTAAAAAAATATGAGGAAAATTTAAGGAGAAATAAAAAAGACGAAAGCACTTCCCTCGCTCCTTCACAGACTTGCAACGAATTGAAAGAAGATGAAAAGGGAGCGTCAGCCCCTATTGATAAAAAATATTCTGGTGTGGCCCGCAAAAGTATGGTGCGATTCCAGAATGATTACGAGAATGAGCAATCCCCTGAGAGAGAAATGCCACCTCCTAGGAAGTCATGGTACCCAACCCCAGTGTCCAAATTCCCAATGAACGCTACATCAACACCCTATGCACCCTTAGAAAATTATGAAGAAGGAAATGCAGAAAATAACTATAGTTCACCTCAGCAAAAGCCAAGAAAACTGCTGGATACCAGTACGTATGCAGTACAAACCCCACCCCCGGAATCTACCATAAATATCTCATTACCATATATTCCCCCCCACCTTACCAGACCTTTTGGCTCAAGAAACCAAAATAACAAATGATCATGAGTTAAAAATATATTCATGGAATGTAGCCGGAATTCGAGCCTTAGTGAGGAAAAACGCCTTCAATAAAATATTGTGGGAAAATCCCGATATAATCGCCTTACAGGAGGTGAAATGTAATGTTGAGGATTTGCCCGAGGAAACTAAGCCTACGGATTATTTCCATTACTTCCTGGAGGGAGAAATCAAGGGATATTGCAGAGTGGCCATATTGACAAAAATTGAAGCAATAAAAATCCTCTACGGGTTAGACGACCCAGATTTGGACAAAGTGGCTAGAGTAATTACGGCCGAATACGAAACATATTATGTGGTGAATGTCTATGCCCCATTTTCCGGCGAAAAATTGGCCAGATTGCACAAACGTCTGGAATGGAATTCAAGATTCCGGGAATTTGTTAGCAATCTGGACAATGCAAAGCCCGTGATAATTTCTGGAGATTTCAATATTGCCCATCCAGAAATAGATTTGGCACAGCCCGAGAAAAACACAGAAGTGGCTGGTTACACTGAAAAGGAGCGACAAGATTTTGCCAAATTATTGGACGAAGGATTTGTGGATTCATTTAGATTCCTATACCCATAACAGGCTCAGTACACATTTTGGCAATACTCAAAAGATCACAGGAAAAACATACATTGAAAAAAAAAAAAAAAAAATTCCATGCTTGAAAAGAACCAATAACATACAAGCGTGACAATTACGCTGATTTTATCTCAGAGGATTGTGAACCTAGTAATCCGATATCTAAGCTTTTGATAGCCACGGACAAAATCAATTTACGGGAAATAAAGACCTGTAAGCAAAAATAGGACAGATCCTAGTTACCCCCTGTGGTAAATATAAAACGTATTCCATAGTTATAAAACATCGATACGATGAAAGTACAAATTGGAAAAATGTGAGTCAGGGGCTTCAAAAACTGCTTCAGGCTTTGGACCGAGATGGACAAACCTCGTGCAGAATAGCAAATTCTGGAGATTTGTTAGGAAGCTTGCCGCAGAATAAGATGTCGGATATTTTAAGCCAATTGACTGCAATAACAAAAACTGACATCGTACTCTTTCACGTTAAAATAGAAATTCCAGTTGTGGAGTTACGCCCGAAAATCATCGCCGAACATCATGACAGTTTAATAGGCGGTCATAAAGGAATTACTAAAACATATTTACGAATAAGGAAAAGGTACACATGGCCAGGAATTCGTGACGACGTCACTGAATATATCCGACAATGTAAGGGCTATCTCGAGCAAAAATTAGTACGAGCGCGAACTCGGGAACCCATGATTATTACCGATACCCCAGTCGAACCTTTTGATAAAGCCTCTTTGGATACTGTAGGGAAAGAACAACAACAACAATGGCAATTACCAACAACCCCGAATGGAAATCGACATATTCTGACCATGCAGGATAATTTCAGCAAATACTGTATAGCTGTGCCCATCCTCGACTTGAGGGCCGTAACTATAGCCCATGCAGTAGCTACAACACTTTTCTCACAATATGGAGCCCCACGTTGTATTCTTACGGATCGAGGAGGGAGCTTTATTAGTTCATTGATGAAAAATTTGGAGAGAATATTCAAGATTAAGCCTATGACAACATCCGGATATCGACCACAAACTAACGGATCGCTGGAAAGAAGTCATATAGTGCTTACCGAATATATTAAGCACTATGCAAACAACTATGACGATTGGGACCGATTGCTTCCATTCGCAATGTTTGCATACAATACCTCAGTGCATGAAGCAACAAATTTCACCCCCTACGATCTGGTATTTGGTCGTATGGCTCGAACCCCCAGTTCCTTTCCCCAAGGAGAAGAAATAGAGACCTACGGTACTTATCTACGGGATTTAATAGTACGACTGAATGAAATCCAAAAGCTGGCAGCTAAAAATCTATTAAGGGCCAGACTAAAATTCAAAGAAATATACGACAAAAATTCTCGTTCTTTGAATGCCAAACCAGGAGATCAGGTTAATGTCTTGAAGGACGTAAAACAGGGCAAATTTGACAGTCGAGCCCATGGACCTTATGTAATTATAGGATTCACAGAAAATAATAATGTATTGCTCGAATCTGAAAACGGTGATCGATTTATAAAGCATGCCGATAAGCTTCGCGTGGTGCATTGCTGATCCCTGATCATTACGCCTATGAGCGGCGCTAGCCCCCAATGGCGTAGGCCCACACAGAAAAAAATACTGCGAGGAAGGCAGCGGCCGCTCGCGCGACGAAACTTTGGAAACTTAATCTAACTATATCAATTTGATGTTGTTTTTCTTTCTTTTTTTAATTTTGTAATTTTTTTTTTCATTTCTTTTTTTTTTATTTTTATTACTAAATTTTAAATTATATTCTTAAAACTAAAAGGGTGGATTTCGAAGACGACCTGGGGCTCGAAGGTCGTTCTCTCTACTGGCATAGGCACCACCCCTGCCATGCCCGATCCCCCTACCGCGATCCATGACTCGGGCAGTCTCGCGCACCGCCCAATAACGCGCATCGCCCTGCTACCCAATTTGAGGCTCTAAAGGCCTCAAACCCGCCGCCAAGGCACCTTCGCGGGGATCCATTGGAGCCGCCAGGACCGCAGATAGGATATTTGGATCTCCGCCCACTGAAAAATGTCAAAACAGAACAAAAGGAAATTAAACTTCATGTCATAAGTGAGAGGAAGGACATTAGAATAAAGTGTCCGTACTCTCAAACGATTGCCAGCAGAGTGACCAGGGAGGACTTCTCTTCGCTGCTCGAAGATGATGAAGATGAATTTGAGCCCTTGAGTCAGCAATGATAAGAAATTGCAAACGCAGGATCTTTCGCATTGTATTAAGCCTCTAATACAGAACACAACCGATTAAGAACAATTCTACAAGTGAATAACACGAGGCAAAAACACTGACTCAAGCGAGACTCAATAAAAGAACCAAACGAGTTCGAATCTCGGGAGAAATATTTTATTTTTGTTTTATTTTTTTTAATGATCAGCAAAAACACATTATGGCCATTAGTAGTTATTCGCTTTATTTAAAGGGAACAAATATATCTGGGAGATTCGAAAAGGGACGATATTAAATCCATTCTTCTTTAAGGACCCCCTTTTTAATTTCCTCTATTTTAAATTCTTAAATTAAAACAAGTCTCTTTCAAGATCCAACCCTCGAAAATGGACATCTTTAAATTCATGATCTTGCTGATGCTCCTGATTCAAAGGATTCATCCCGCCCTCCAGGCCACTCAAGAAATGGGGCACAAAATCACCCCCTTTAACATCAGCACGGGCATTTTTTATGAACATGTGGGAATGATAAAAAGAGCTGTAAATAATTGGAGGATTACTACCTTTTTGGACGTAGGCCCATGAATCGGACAGTACTGAACCTAACTCAAAGAATCGAGAAACTATCTAAAACATGTAAAAACGAACAGCAAATATATTGCGTCCAATCGATCAAAGAGTATAATTTGAGTCCGAAATTCGACAGGGCAACCAGATTGCAAGGCGAACTCGATCAAGAGCTTTCCGAGCTAAACCGCCTAATGCAATCGAAAAATCAACTTAAACTGCCGAAATCTATGAGACAACGAAGGGCCACCCCTATGTTGGGTTTCATAGGTGGAATTGTAGGACCTGTAACCGGTCTGTTAAATTACGAGGACGGAAAAGAAATCGATATGCAAATACAAGAATTAAACAATGCTCAAGCCAACATATCACATCTAATAGGACTACAAACGCATGTTGTGAAGGCCCAACTTCACGATCTTCACGAGCAAGCTAAGGCAAACGAAAATCGAATGCACGAGTATGATGACCATTTAAAGGAAATTGCTAAAGGTCTGCATGACCTAAACGATTTCTATTACAAATATAATTTCACAATTGCCCTAAATAAAGTACTCAAAATGACAGACGCTGGACTAGATGACTATATTCAAGCCACTAACAGATTCATAGTCGTCATTCAGGCAGCCAGAAAAGGAGAATTACATCCCTCCTTGTTAACATCGAAGCAATTGGAGCCAGTTCTCCGGGACGTCCAGGATCACGCCCCAAGGGTAAATTTTCCGGTCAATGGAATGCTAAAAATTTTAATGGACATTCCCTTATTGGAGCAATCAGACTATTTATAATATAAATTACATCCCTTGCCATTCAGTCAACCTGCCCTAAAAAATGGAAAGGCATATGTGAAATCCGAATATTCCTACATTGCTATGAGCGAGTCGGAGACAACATACATCTTAATAAAATCTGAAGACTTGAAACTATGCAAGAAATTGGACTATTACCTTTGCCAAATTCACCATCCAATACACGATGTCAACAAGGATCAATCTTGCGAAAGTCATTTATTAATCCAACCTACATTGGAAGTTTTGAGAAAGTGTAATATCCGGATCTCATATAAAAGGAATCCGGAGTGGACCTATCTAGAAACTCTAAATGCTTGGATATTCTCGCTAATAAGCAAAACCGAAGGACGAATAAGTTGTCCTATGCTACCGAACATACAAGTTGCATTACCAAAGTTAGGAATGTTACAACTCGCTTCGGGATGCTACCTTAAGACATCGGAAATAACATTATCCGGTACCTACGGTAAAAAAGGAGAAACCGAGATATTATACGAGCCCATGATCCATCTGGATCTTGCCCAAATATCATCGGTGATCGCTCAACTTAATGCTCCGGTTTCCTCCAAAGAGAGCCCTGTTCCTATCACCACCGATACCATTGATAGTACCTTTACAAAAAGGGAGAAAACTCTGGACGATTTGGAATAACAACTGGGCGAAATAGCCAATCAACGAAATACCAATAAAAAACATTCTGGTCTATTTCATGGATGTTGTTCATATATGACAAAAAAACACCGCAGGAGCAGTCCTACAAGGTAAAGAAACATCAGGAAACATCAATACAACAGCACCGCACAAAACCCCAAAACCAGTCGATAATATATTCTGTGCCAGATGCACCGAGTAATTCGAACCACGAAAACATTAAGGCAACAACAACTGATGACTTTCAACAATTGAGCATAAGTAACTGTGCTCAAAATTCAACACGGAAGATACAGCTCCCCGTTCAGGATCTTCCACCAGTCTAATTGTAACTCAAGAATCGCTAGCGAAAAAAAAAATATTGTTACTTCATACTCGACCTTGTTAAGTTAATCTATACTTTTGAAGATTCGGTCTAACTTCGAGGCTAACACGAACATCAAGGACGAGTTCAAACAAATATCCGGTGTGGTTTGTTACGTGCCAATCATCAAGAAATATTTTATCTAAAAAAATGATGATTTTTATTTTTCCTTAAAGTGAATAATTTACAAATTAACTAGAATAAATTTCACCAATATAATTTCATTATAATAAAGGTGAAAGACACGAAAGATATTTCTTGATGAAACTGCTCACGGTAACCCGAGCTGTCAACCTTACACCTCGGCAGCATAGCAATTGGGCTAGCCTCGAAGTAAAAACCGAATCTGCAGAAATTAATTTATTTTCGCAATTAGAAATAATTGTATTTAAATTAATAATCCATATATAATAATTCAATTAATTCGAAATTGTAGATTAAAAGGAATGAATGAGAGAGACCGATTATAAATGCTCACATCTGAAAGTGAATCATACTTAGCGATCTCTACTGCCAGAGACGGGCGCATAGGATACAATGTAAAGTCCTTCCGCATTTGCATTCTTAAGACTTAGAGAAAATATTAATCAGCTGGAATAATTCAAAGCGAACGAATCTCTTTTGATTCAAAAACGATTCTATTTAATAAATACTGAAAAGTTGAAAAATAGAACTTGCATTTTATTTCTCATTTCCAAATATCGAAAGATATTGCAAAATTGAAATGTGACAAACAATTATACTATGTCATCAAATTCCATAAATCACGCCACAACGAACAAAGGAAACCTGCATTCCTGCAATATTGCAAAATTATAAGGCAACAGAAACAGACCAACAGTTCCTTGCCCCTGATTCCATAGATCACGCCATGTATTGCAGCCAATCAAAAATTCCTGACGTTTCAAAAATATCCCACCAAATTTACCAAAGACACACCTAGAGCGGACATCATAAAAGTATGGTAGTTCAAGTTGCTCGAGGCAGACTGATGAGACTCTTCTTCGGGAAAAGAAGTCTCCCGTGTAATATTTTTTATTCGGACAGAATTCGGTGCCCGTCCTGGAAAGTGAGTTCGATATTTTCTTGTGAAAGGACCGCGGTTTTGTTTTCACTTTTAGTTCGGAATAAATGAACAGAGTGAAACAATTCAAAAACAATTAATGTTCATCCAACGAAATTACTCGAGAAGTACCGGCTTGTGGACGTTAATTTTTTCTAAATTCAATCCCGCGGGACGAAGTCTTTTCACTTCGGGAAAAGCTTCCATCGGAACGGAACGGGAAACTAAGAGCGAGTCGACCTACGGAATACGTTGAAGAGTCCTCATCGGTGCGAACCGCGAAATTCCGAGAGCACAATTTGGTGTTCTCCTATTATTTTGTATCTGAAAGCGTAGAGATCATCGCCAAAAGTTGTACATCAATCCGAAAAGTGCGTGAGTGTGTTAAACGACCTATGTTTCATTTGTGGAATTCTGCGGTCCCGTAAAAAGATCAACCTCCGGAACCAAGTGAATGACGAGGCTCCACGCTCATTGTTCCGATCGAGATAAATAAATACGAAGGCGCGGTGAGTCTCTAGTTTTTTAGGAAAATTCGGCCTACTAAATTATATGGGCATAATTGTGTCGGGAGTTTCGTGAACACTTTTCGCGAATCGGACTCGCAAATTGTGTAATTTTCCTTCTGAAACTGCACAAACATTTGTACCCTAAACAAAATTTATACAGACCAATTTCGGATTCGAATCTCAAAACGAATCAGAATTTGGATCTCTAAAAGTTGAGTCGGAATCTTGCGGAAATCTTTAGGAAAGGAATGTTGGGATTTAATTGCCCTCACTTCTTTCGGTGAAAAGCCAAACTAGTGGATTCTCGCAAAATTTCAGCAATAAATGCGAAGCGTGAAAGAACAATGAAAGACTTGAGTTGGTGCCAATAGAAATGTGTGCATTCGACGAAAAGAAAATTCATTCCACGGCCCAATAGGGAAGATCCGGATTAGCCCTGAGCCTCTCCGCATCATCCCTACTGGTAATTTAAGTTATCCCTAGGATTGGTAAGCCAAAAGTATCGCTTTTGTATTATTTTAGATTTAAGGAAATATTTCTGTTTTACCTATTAATTATAAAAAAATCTGGGAAACTGTCAATTCGTAGAGGGGGTTGTAAGAATATAATACTGCTTATTGTTAACCAAAAAATTGAGTTGTTCATTTGTTCTCCCATTAAGATAACGGAATTTCATCCTCTGATGAGGACGGAAATCAACTTTCCTGTGTAAATAATTTAAAATAGAACTATTTTCGATTGATCATTTAAATCTATTTTCTTTTCTGATTACTCCCCGGCCAGCCTAATAAACACTCATTATAAATTCTACCCGGACTTGTTTATATAAAATAATAATTGTTTGAAAATTTTTTGTTTCCTAACATTTAAATTCAAGTTTCCGACAAAAGATTTATAATATTAATTGTTTAGAACATGGTTTCAAATAATAAAATAAATAAATATTTCGGAATCTCAAACATATGAATTTCAGGTATCGCGACTCTCCAGATTATTAAAATAATTTACAGATACATAATTAAAATCAATCAGAAATTCCAAATCAGGTAAAATCAATAAACAAATATACAAGATAGCTAGTTCAATATAAATTTCAATATGATTCAGTGATTTTTGAATGATTTAGCCAAGGAGTAAATATATAATTGTATAAATTAAAAGAATAAATTATATAAATTAAAGGAATAAAAGCGATAAAAGAATCCTGGCTAAACCACCTAAAGAAAATTGAATCCTACCTTTAGAAATTTGAAGAGTCTTTTAAATGTAGGTTGACACAAAACTGAATAATTTACACTGCGTGCTTTCGCGTTGAGTTCACAAATCAAAAGAGGAAGAGTCAAGTTCTCACGCTGGCTCGTTAGCTTGGGGAAATTACAAATTAGGGGAAAGGGCTGATACGCGTAAGACTAATTTCTAATACTTCACATAGTCGGGAGAAGGATAGCCAATGAGGTCCGCTTGTGATTCGTTCATCCGATGTCCTTCCTTCTTCTTGTTCATTCTTCCTTATCAGTTACTGTTGAAAGGCAGAGAGATTCCAAACTCCTTCGTGCGAGAGTGAGTGAAGTGCAAGAATCCTTCATGTTTTTCAGATATTCAGATAACGAAATACAAATGGAGACCAAGGAATCCTTGCTTCAAACCATGAGTGGGGATTAAATTCTTCCATTCTCCAGATAATCATAGACAAAAAAAATAAACATACGGCATTAAAAGCCAGCAAGTGTCTATTTAATGACAGATAAAAGATAAGAGATAATTAGGCGAAATTACTCTTTTTATGCAATTTTAGAGTAATCGCCTCGGCCAATCCTTGCCAGGGATGTACCTAGTTATTAGGATGACCAACACCAGTCCTTTTGTACATTAAAATTGACAATTATGTCTTGGACGTCAAGAGGGATGGTGAAGAGAGAGATAACGACGTAAAGAACCCAAGGAAGCGTTGTGGTGGTGAAGAAATTTTTGAAGGCGGTGTAGCGAATGATGAAAAGGAATCAGCTGATAGGGTAGGTGGCTGGAACATCCATGACTTCCCACTCGAGACCGCAAAGCTCAGAAATGTACAACAAAAAAAATAAAATAAAATCAGCCCTAAATAAAAAAATCTTACAAACAAAATATATAAAATTCCAAGTTTTAAGATATAAACGAAAATGAAAAGGCTAATAAAACAAGTAAAATAAAAATAATATATATAGGAGTGCCGAATTTTACCCTCTACGAGAGCACTAGAGCTTTCATTTAAATTAGAATTGAATTTAAATTAAATTTTTTGAGTTGCAGAAACCCGCAACATCACAACTCCCCTCTCCTTAGGGAGGACCGAACAGGTCTCAAACCGTAAGGGAGACACTAAAAAGAAGTTAATTCTATTTAATTAATTAAGAAAAAAGCAGGAATCAAAATCCAAAATTAGTCAGCCAGGAAAAGAAACTTTAAATGAATTTAATTTATAAGCAACAACAGAAAATTCGGGACTCCTTGGCTAAAAAAAATAAAAAAAATAAAATTATAAATCATAAAATAAAAAAAAATCATAATATAAAGATAAGAATTATAAAATAAATCATAAAATCATAACGAAAAAAATAAAAAAAATTCGAGAGAATAAAACAATACAGTGAAATGTAAAACGTAAAAAAAAATAAAGAAAGAAGAAAATAATAAAGAGACAAACAAAAAAAATGTGATAGCAAGGAATGCAAAAGGGTGTGATAAAGGAGAATAAATGTAAGAAGAAGCATTACGAAATAGCATTAAAATTATAATATATTTTTCAGCATTTTAAACGAGTAAATAACAAAAAAAAATTAGGCAAATAGACAAAAAATGAAATCTAATTTAATTTTAAAGCGAGTAAACAACAACAAAAAAATTAGGCAAATAAACAAAAAATGAAATTTGATCACTTTAAGAAATTAATAAAGTAAAATTACAATGATGCTTAAAATAACATTCGTTTGCGAAAGAAAAATTGTAAAGTGGTAACAAGAAAGTAAGTAATAACATAATTTTTTTTTTTTTTTTTAAACTTGTAACGGGCAGTCTTGTCGCTCGTCACATATTTCCATCCTTCAGTTTCAATCGCCGTCGACTTAGTCACTGAGCGGCCGGGGCGAAATTTCCACCAGCCGGCTACTCATTGCGTAATTACAAGTGCTTATAAGCGACACACCAAGCAATATTCGGCATTTCACTGAGGAGCAGCAAGTCTGCACTCAGTGAAACTCATCTAGTCTCTCTGCTAGCGGGCTACCACCATAGCAGAGCGACCGGGACGAAACCTGGACGTCTTCTTCAGGAAGATCCACTTGGTGTGCGACTGGCAGGCACCCCTACAGCCGTACACTTAGATACAGGATTCGTCGGCTCGCACCGACCTGTCCTGGGTCAACCTGTGGATGATCTCCAGGACCTGGGGAATTAAGATATCCATCTAAAAATAAAACCATCTGATACCTGACCAGCGGGCACTCCCATGGCCAGTTATCAGACGAAGAGGGTACGCCAGCCCAAAACCTGGCCTACCCCTGGTTCATTTGGTCGAATTTGATATAGGAAGGTCGGGTGAGAGAGGTGGAGTGTCCGATAACGCACCTCCGAGCGCAACTATATGTCTATGCCTTATTGCTTGAAATGAGTGTCCGTCTCTAGTAGTCGTAGCTTCTTTCTTTCATTCATTCTCTTTATACCATTCCATTACGCTAACTTATAGAATCTTTATATACTAAAAAATATAATATTTGAAATTATAATTTTAATTTCTATCTTTTAATGTTTGAAAATTCAGTTTATGCTTCGAGGCTTGCTCAGTTATTCTTCACCTATGTGTAGCGTTAGCAGCTCGTGGTACCGCTACCAGTGACCTCAGAAAATATTCTTAATGTATTTAATTCATTTACAGTCTGTACCACAAGAGCGTATACACAATAACAGACAGACCTGTGGGTAAGAGGAGGCTTGCTCTGGGGGTTTTCGATAGTGGGGATAGTCCTTTATTTCGTCATCTAATAGACCATCCAGTGGTATTTATTGTTTGAAGCATAATAGTGAAAATTCAACATGAGTGCTCTATTTTGGAAACGTTTCGAAGTGGTATTTTTGTGTTCGCATCCAAAAGGCCCTAAAATGTCTTATAAAGAGGCGAATTCTCAACTGACTCTGCGACAAGCTCAAAAAGAGCTTTTGAAAAAGAAAGTAAAGGTGAGTTTAATGACAATAAAACGTCGCTTGCAAGATTCGGGACTCGGATGGCGAGGCACTCTACAGAAACCGCTGCTCAGCCAACAACACATAGAAAAACGAATGGCGTGGGCCTCAGTACATATCGATATGGAGTGCAGCAATGTAATCTTCACCGACAAAGCATCGTTCTGGGCATGGATATTCTCTAGACGTGCCTGGTCTCGTCGTGGAGAGCCAGTGTTGCAGCGCACTGTTAAACACCCGATAAAGGTGCATATTTGGGGTTGCTTCTGCGAGCAAGGATTTGGCTCTTTATGTGTGTTCACAGGAAACCTCAACGCCGAAAGAATGAAAGGGCTATATCAGCGAGGCTTGTTACCTTCTGCCAAAAAGTTTTTTGGCAAGGGAACCGATGGCTGGGTCTTACAGGAGGATAACGACCCCAAGTACCGCAGCCGCCTCTGCACACGCTGAAAAGAGGAAAATGGTATCAAGACCTTGGATTGGCCTTCACAGTCTCCTGATGCCAATCCGATTGAGAACGTGTGGTCTATCATGAAGAGGAAGCTTCAGAGGAAACGTGTGTTCAACCTGCAGCAGCTGCCTTATCAAATTCGTCAAATATGGAGGTCGCTTTCTGCAACTTATGCCCGAAATCTCGTGGAAAGTATGCCAAGACGATGTCAAGCTATACTCGACAACCATGGAGACTGGACGATTTATTAGGTACTGACGAGAAAGTACATTTGATGTACTTTAAAGTACTATTGGCTTTTTTTAAAATCTATAAGTCCAACTCACAGATCTGGTGTATACGCTCTTGTGATACAGACTGTATTAAAGTCTCTTGCGAAATTTATTGAGTCAATCTTGCAAGTGGGAAATTTCTTTTAAGAATTTATTTATAAAATATAAAAATGAATATTTTCAAAATATTTAATTGAATTAATAATACGTCCAGACATTTTCATATCTGGACGTAAAATTTCCCCCTCTTCCCGAATCTGTAGTTAGAAATCCATTTTTCGCCATATTTACCTGTTTTTACCTTGAATTGACTTTTATAGTGATTCGACGGGGTCAAGTTGACCTCGGATTCGGATTTAGGGACCCCAAAAACATTAGGAATAGTGGTCATTTCTCTTAAATTTTTTTTTGTCGATTTGACCTTCAACTGACGTAAATTATGACGTGGTGGGGGTAAACGGTAGGGGTATATGGGTCACTTTTCTGTAACAAGAACTTTTTTTTGTGTGCCTGTGTAATCATTGACTTTGTATCGTCAAGAAATTGGCTTAAATCTTTATGCTTTAGATTAACTATACAACTAGATCTTATTCTACTATTAAACGCCGTTTTAAAATCATCCCAATGAATCCTATCTGATTTTTTGTTGGTGCTACCTCTACCTTTTTCTGCAAGTTTCTAATATTCTTATTTATTGCATTTAGAATTCCAATTGTTGTTAATAATTTCATCTTTTCATCAACTGATGCATTTGTGCTTTGTTTTAAGGTTTTATTTAATAATCTTGTATTGTGTTTGCCAGTTGTAAGTCATTCGTGTATTAAAGTCACTGTTGAGTTTTCATCTAAGTATTCGAAACCAGTCTCCATCAAATGAATTAATTTTTTGTAAAATTTTGAATCCATTGTCCATTTCATCCTGTTGAGGTTGGTGAAGTCCATCTTGTTGATTTCTCGAAGAAAAAAAAAACACTGTCAAACTTTAAGTCTTTAAGCAAAATGCACTATTCAAAAAAAACTTTTATTTGCTTAGCAACACTTGAATACTGATGTTTGAATGTTGGAGAAGTAATTGTTGTACTGAAAAGGTAAGGGATGTGCTGCGGTTTATATAGGACTTTTTATCTAATTTCTTAGAATTGTTTATCTTATTGTTATGGCTACAATATAACATAACACCTATGTTTAGGTTTGAAAGGGAAGGTGAAACATGATCTAAAATATGATGTCATTTCTCAGAATTCTATGTAATATGATATGATTTTTTTACGCAAAATTTCTCAGGAGTGGGGGTAAAACAGGTTTCGACTTGCATAGAAATATGTAATATGTCACCATTTCTCAGAATTCTTGACACGTATAACCTTGAAAATATGTAATATGACGCCATTTCTCAGAATTCTATGTAACTTGACACGCCCAGTTTATAACAAATTTCTCCGGATAGTGGGGGTAAATCCTGTTTTAACCTGCATGAAATTATGACGACATCGCTCAAGAATTCATATGTAACCCGATACTTTTGTTTTTTGTAATTTGACATCCATTGTTTATGCTAAAAAAATTAAAAAATTCTTATCACCGGAAATGACTGATATATGTAAGGAAAATAAAGATTACTTGCATCGATACGAATCGATCTTCCGCGGTCCGGTATGACCAATACATTTCAATTGAAAATTACTATGAAGTCATCCACATTCTTACCCCCTCCACTCAGATTCACACAGACATACACTCACACCAACACAAGCTCACATGGACATACACTCACACGAATCTGTCCAGAAGCCTCCCTGTTATACTACTATTGACGTACTTTTAGGTTATGTTTCTTCGCCTAGGATCACAGAATTTTAGTGAAGTATAGTGTGGTAATACGATGATATTATCTTTTTTGCTTTATGAAATACATTAAAATTTTTATTCTATCATTTACAATATTAATATTAGGAGAGATTTGAATAGAGTCTTATTTCTGGAAAACTGGACAGCCTCTGCTCAACAGAACAAGAACGTCTGTAATTATCTGGTTTTAGCACATAGTAATTTTCTTTAATCACAGAACAGGGTTAACTCACTTTGATGGTGGTACGAAGAATTCAAGCGAGTCCAAATACTCGAAGGACGGTATGTTGACCCTATTTCAGCGGGAAAGTGTAATTGAAAACTTCACAAGCGAAATGAGAAGGAGAGTTACATAGGGGAGTTAAATAGACCAAGATATCTGAGAGAAAAGTGTAAAATCAATTATAAAGTACGAGTAAAGTAATATTATTCTGTTACGGTATCTACAGTTGGTTCTAGATGTAGGGGTATATGTAAAGGCTCCTTTAAAAATATTGAGGCTCAGGCAGATGCATCCTTCCTTCACCCACTTTATTACCCAAATGCACAAAAAATTCATAATTTTTGTAGAAATTTAATGATATTTTTGTCAGGAATTTTAAGAAATATTTCATGTCGTTTTCAGAGTTACCAGCACTTTCTAAAAATTCTATGACCTTTCCAGCGTTTCCAGGACTCTTTGAGAATTGAATCACTTCTCCAAGGTTACTAGATCTTTCTCCAAGTTATACAATTTATTTTTAAAGTTTTCAAAGACCTATAGCAACGCTGAATGAATGATATTTTACAACAATTATTTTATGTATAAGACAATATGAAACACTTTTAATTTTCCGGAAAATATCTCAAATAAAACCTTTGTGAAGAATCTTATTTAAAAAAGAATAAAGTTAACATAATTTAAAGCTGATATAAGGAAAATAAAGATTACCTGCATCGATACGAATCGATCTTCCGCGGTCCGGTATGACCAATACATTTCAATTGAAAATTAAAAAAGTTATTGTTATTTAAGATTTTTAAAAATTTTATTTTCAACTATCACTTTTCAAGTTATCATAATTCAAAACTCATGTATAAGGAGTATATTTTATTAAAAAGTTATAAAGTTATGGTAATTTTTAATTTTTAAAAGTTGATTTTTCAACTGTAACTTTTTAAATTATCACATTTTGAAGTTGATATGAAGACAATAAAAATGTCTAGTATTGACACGAATCAGATGAGCTAATATTATTACATTATATTATTTAATATGTGCTTCTTCTATGAGGAAGGACACCATATTTACTTCCAGAAAGAGAACATCTTTTTCCCGAAAAACCAAAATATCGAATTTTTAAAAATACCGAAAAAAATAATTACCGAAAATTAAAGTTCCCAAATAAAAATAATATTGTTTATGGGGCGATTCACAACTCGCCAACGTATACCTGAGAATCGAACCCAAGTGAACCCCCTGTGGTGGCGGCCAGCAGTCCCCCACCATTAGCGCATTTTACTCCGCCGCGAATTTTCTTTATAAAATTTATTTTTGTTTTATCCTTAGTGATTAACTTCTTACATTGTACAACAAAAATATTTGCCAAAAAAAATTTCTCAAGTCGCAGACCGGAGATATTTTATTCGTGAGAAGTTTTGAATGCTCAAATGAACAAAATATTTTTTCCCAATTATATTTTATTCAGAAATATTAATTCAACTAAAAATAAAAAAAATACATTGTAAGTCTTGTATACAGAATTATTTCCAATGAAAATGAATCAACATATTAACATTATTTCCAGTTGAAAATGTAATCAATACAAAAATTCGTTCATTTTAAACGTTAAGGGCGTTGGATAAACCGACTTGGAAACTGGTGAAAATAAAATTTTTTAAATAAGATTCTAAATACGGCCTTCTGACCGTATTTATTTTAGGTTAACTATTTATGAGAGATAGAGAGACAAGTTACGAAATATATTGCGTCTTGAGTAGTCCTGGGTCCTATAAATATGAAATTCCTTTCCAGCTTTGATGAGAGAATGAATATTTTGTCTGAAAATATTCATTTTCTGGAACAGAGCAAATGCAGACAGAGCAGACAATTCCCGAGAAAGAGAAACTAAGTTTCAGACGCACTCAATTGTATGAATAATTTTTAGGCACAACACCGACACTAATCGAAAAAACCGTCCAATAGTCTAATTTTGAATTTAATATTGTTTGAAATTCCAACACGAAATTCGCGATTCACTTCGACACAAAACTGTCATTTGTGTTCTAAATCTCCAAAACACGATTATGAAAGGTTGACAGGAAAGAGAAACACAATAAGCGGAACGCGCCGTACACAGCGGTCACTTTTTGTACTTAACCATAGATCTAATTTCTAAGTACAAAAAGTGACCGCTGCGTATATTTACGACGCGTTCTGCTTATTGTGATTCTCTTTCCTATCAACCATTCATAATCGTCTTTTGGAGATTTAGAACACAAATGACAGTTTTCTGTTGAAATAAATCGCGAATTTCATGTTGGAATTTAAAAGAATATGAAATACAAAATTCGACTGTTGGACGGTTTTTTCGATTAGTGTCAGTGTTGTGCCTAAAAATTATTCATATAATTGAGTGCGTCTGAAACTTAGTTTCTCTTTCTCGGGACTCGTCTGCTCTGTCTGCATTTGCTCTGTTGCAGAAAATGAATATTTTCAGACAAAATATTAATTCTCTCATCAAAGCATAGGAAAATGCACAGGAAGGAGTGTTGTAATTTAATTGCACTCATTCGCTTCGGTTGAAAGCCATCTGTGTGATTTTATTGTGAATCCAGTAAATTTATGTGAAGCGTGGGAGAAATTGAAGTGACAAATGTGCTTGAATAGACTACAGTTGTTATAAATTAACAACTAAACTTCGAATAAATTCAGCCCAATAGGGAAGAATCGGACCAGCTTGTGCAACTCCGCTTCATCCCTGATGGTAGTTAGTAAGCAAACTTTACTTATCCCGCACAAATAATTAAAGAGATTGAAATTATCAATCTCTTCTCTTCATTACAGATCTGAGTTTTCTATCCAACTATTGTGTGAACTGTCAAAACCTAGCCATTTGACATAAATTTTATTTCCACGTCTCTTTAAGACCTTCTCTACAAGATAAATGTCTGGATATTTAACTTTTAAAAGTTCCTGTTGATAAAATCCTCCAGCTACCGGTTGATCTTGATAGTCTTTCAGTTTGTATGTCACTGGTTTGGTAGGCATCACTTGGTCAACAGTAAATATTTCTGTTTTCGAATTTGGTGTATATCCTTTCTCAAAGACGTTCTTATACTTGCTTATTCGAACGCTGTCACCAGCTTGGAACTTTGTTCTTCTTGAAGGAATTTTTCTTTGTTCGAAGAAACGTTGCAAAAGTTCCCCTTCATCCTGAAGTTTAACATCTATTGGTTTCATTCCAATAGTTCGATGTTTTTTATTGTTATATTTGGAAAGGAGTGTGGATAAGATGTCTATCCATTTATAATTACATTGCAAACTGAATTGCGGCCACATTAAATTTTTAAGTGTGCGATTGAATCACTTAACAATTGATGCTTTTAGATTACTATAAGTTGAATACAGTTTGATGTTATATTGCTGCATCAGTGTCTTAAATTGTGAGTTGTAAAATTCTTTGCCTTGATCAGTATGTAAATTTTCTGGAACTCATCCCTGTACAAGAACGGACTTCATAGCTTGAGTAACATCTTCTCCACTTTTACCCTTGGTAGGAACAGCCCAGGCATACTTTAAAAATATATCAATCACTGTAAGCAAGTATTTGAAACCCTTATTCTCTCAAGAATATGGAATCATTTCACCTAAATCAGCTTGCCAGGTGTCATCTATACCATGCATTATCACATGACGACGTGGATAATTTTTTCTTGTTGGTTTATGTAACTCTCTGACTATTGTTACTCTCTTTGCTTCCATTTTTCTAGTGAATTCAATCGAGCGTATATATTATCAATAAGCTCTGCGTTGTAAACTGATAACTCTTGTTGAGTTTCAATTTGAAGATTTTTAATTTTTTCGTTTATTGATTCTTCAAGAATTCGCGTCAAAATATTAATATTATCAATTTCGTTACGTATAGATGTCGTGACCTGATAAAGAGTTCGGATCTCGCTTTGAACAATACGTTGTACAAGTATTAAATTAACTGCGTCGTATTGCTCTTCAGCGTCTTCAACGTTACAAAGTCTTTTCTTATTGATGTCGAAATTACCTTTTGAGGTAATATTAAAACCTATACCAGGAGGTCCATGACTTGATGATGATGATGATGAAGTCCGTTTCAGTGGACATCCAAACACGTCCATGCTCAATTTGATACAGAAGTTATAATCAGTTGTACTCTCTTAATATACGATTTCAGCTTCACCCAATTCCTCAATAATAGACATTATTTCATTATTATAACTTGGATTTCCGGCTGATTGAGATGCCATGAGCAAACGAAGACGATCACCTAGTTCATTAGAATCATCCAAATAAATGTAGTCAGGCTTTTGATTTTCCGGTACTATCATAAATTGGGGCAAAGAGTACTTTTTTCGTTTATTTTTTTTAATGAACTTCCTCCTTTGCTTGATCGTCGTTCTTTTAATGATTTTTTGGGGGGAAAGAGTTCTTGAATTATATTCTTATTTTTGAAACTTTTACCAATACGTATGGGTTCGGATGAACTATAGTTTTTCTTATGAGCATTAGTATCAATAAGAATTTCTTTATATTTGTCTAGATCATCTGCGCTGATGAATGCTTCAATAGGTTTTTGTTTGAATAAAAGTTCAAACTTTTTTTTCACATAACTCTTATTACCAACACTGATGTATTGACCTTCCAAACTTATAGGTATGTCATCAATCATAAACGATCCATCACTAAGTTTACGAATGCCATATATTGTATCCAGAAATTGTTTCCTACTATTATTTAATAAAACGAGAAATTTATTAGTTCTTAGGTGTGCAAATTTGCTTCCGCCGATTTTTTCCAAAATTTTAGGCTTTATTCTTAAAAAGGGATTACCTATTTATGATTCAAAGTACTATCCGTCACTAGCCACTAATTTTTGCCATCTTTCGGGCACTTGTCGGATACCATCTCGAAAAAACGATGCGTCTTTTGAGGCGATCCACGAATCGATCCATTCTTTGATTTCTTCATAAGAATGGAAATGCTGCTCAGCTAGGCCATGTGCCATCGATAGGAACAAATGGTAGTCGGAAGGAGCATTATCTGGAGAGTACGGCGGGTGGGGTAAGACTTCCCATTTTAGGGTTTCCCAATATGTCTTGACGGGTTTTGCGATATGTGGCCGAGAATTGTCATGTTGCAGGATAACTTTATCGTGTCTCTCTTGGTACTGTGGCCGTTTCTCCTTCAATGCACGGCTAAAACGCATCAATTTCGTTCAATACCGGTTCCCTGTGATGATTTCACTCGGTTTTAACAGCTCATAATACACCACTTTCTTCCACCGCCATGTCGCAAATGACGAGAATTTGGCTCGAAAACTGACATCTTCGATCGAGAATACACTTCTGATGCAAACACAAATTCACTAACGTGGTGCTGTCGTTATGTTGACAGATATCCAAGCTTACTGTATGAAATTTTTGACCTGCCTATTTCAACCAGCACTTACCGTTGCAGTCATCTAACGGAAAACGGCGGAAGTATCGTATTCTTCATCATCAGCAATAGCAGTCGTGAAAGAAAAATTATCATTATCTTCTTCATTTTTTTTTCTTTTCAATTTTATTAATAATAAATTTATTTTTATTTATAGTTATATCAGACACATCTACTAATTTTTGCAGTGGTGTAACGACAGGTTTAAAAGTCTCAATTAAAAGACTTTCTGTAGCCTCTTTACCCAAATTTTACATACGATGTTTCCGTCTAATTGCATCGCTAGCTTTGGCTATTTGACTGAGTACATCTCTTTCTTTTCGAAACATGTTTATGCCTCAATGTCTCAGATTAAACTAACTTTATTCTCAGTTAACCTCTTGTATTTATAGAATAATGAAACAATCGAATCGTCTTCTATATCTACATTGATTTAAATTACTATCCTTATCGATAACTAAAAATCCATATTTATCTGTATTCCAACATGCTGAGCATAAATCTCTAAATTTAGTGTATGTCATATCAGTATTTACATGATCTTCATACACATGCTTGAGATTTTTATCATCTTGTCGAAATAGAACTAATAAATTAACATTATCTCTAACTATATGTTTAGGAATATGAGCATAAGTCTGACATAGATAAAAACAGTCAAGACTGACATGTCTACCCACGCAAAAGAAGGCTCTAACATTGTCTTGCTTTTCACATGCAATGTCATCAAATATAAAGATAGAATTGGATTTAGCTTTATCAGGTGAAACTATTTGTTCATGTTCACTAAATGGAATATACTCTACACCATCTACATTTTTCAACACTTTTTCCAAGAATTTATACATGGGCTGATTTAGAGATAAATATTTTCAAATCTCGGACCATTTGGATGTAAAATTAGAGAAAGCAGTGCATTTATTTTACCACAATTTGATGGTCCAGAAAGAACTGCACGAATACTATCTGAGAGTAGACTACCGTGACGTTTCACTCTCTTCAACTTAGGCTGCACGAGAGTATCTATATTTGCAACGGGATGTTTGATTGGTTGTTTCTCGAACCGCATCTTGATCTTGACTACCACAAAACTATAAATGTAGTGCTTATATTGCCTGACAGTCAATCGAACGCTAATCTTCATAGTGTAAGGATTGCTTGTACATAGGAGAGAAAAAGTTAGGAAACATCGCGATAAAGGCCTTATTAATAGTATTATCAATAAGTTACCTTTTAAGTTACATTTACCAGGATACCAGTATTGAGGTCTTTGTACTAAGCTGGCAAAACGATAAGAACGAGGTGATCCAGCAATAAATCCACTGGACGCTGCTTGTAAGGAGCACGACATTGCCTACTCAAAAAATCGAGAGAATATTGAAGCGAGAAACGTTGCAGATAGAACATTAGTTGAAAAAGCGTGGCAACGTGTTTTATCTAAAAACTCTGATATTGTTGAAAAAGCAGCTGCATTAGCTATAACTAACATCATGAAAGCTAAATCAAAACTTGGAATGGGGTTGAGAAAGAAGAATAATAAGAAGAGATAAAATCAAAGAAACGAGTAGTATTGAGGCAGATTACATTGGACAACAAAATATAACCTATATCGGGTTGGGACGCGATATATAATTTCCATGGTAGTTTTCTGTGCTGAATCCAAATCTGACCTCCGTTTTTTTCGTTCATCTCAAATTTTTGAGTTTTTTTGAGTTAAACATTTTTTCGAAAAATCACAAATCGTGTGATAAAAGGGTGAAAAAATTTTTTTCACGAAAAAAGATTCATGCTTTCGATGCGTTTTCTAACGCAGAATCCATTGGTGTTTTTGTTTTTTCGATATCTGATATATTTTTTGAGATATTTTGAAAAAACCAAAAAAAAAACACAAAAAAATGAATTTACAAAAATCCTTATATTTAAGTGAAGAAATTTTATTTTTTAGTCTCTCAGGTCTCATTCCCTTCGATTTTTGATGCAGAAAAAATTTTAAAAAAGTTTACAGTTCCAGATGTAACGGTTCGGAAGTTACATGACAGATAACTTGTCTCTTTCTATAGAGTACCCAATTTGACGGTTTACAAGTACTCGAGACGAATCATTGTACTTTTTCTAATATCTCATTGCAGTAATGTCTTTAATATTTGCAATAAGAATAATAATAATAATTAAAAAATTTTAAAAATATATTTATAAGCTGCTATTTATACTCCCTAGAAACTTTTTCTTTCGCATGCTCGACGGTGATGAGCATTTGGTTCATCAGTCATGAGCCTCCAGCAGTAGTCTGCTAAAGCGTTCACACTCCAGTTACCTTGGTATCTCTTTTCGATATCAACGATTTCTTGATGAAACCGTTCCCCGTGTTCATCACTGACTGCCCCTAAATTTTCTGGAAAGAAGTCCAAGTGCGAGTGAAGAATGTGAATCTTTAGTGACATGTTCACT
>CAJFCO010018059.1:0-62949 GCA_904066015.1 Synergus gifuensis | reverse complement strand
TGAACGTGAAAATCTACGTGGATTTCTACGTAGTTATCGCGTGAAAATTGAGAAAATATTACAAGTCCATTTCTTTTTCCACGTGTGATTTGAGCGTGGAAATTTTCACGTGGAATCCCACGCAGATTTCCACGTGTTTGTATTGTGGAAAGGACGAAAATATTACAAATGAACCCGAACTTCCACGTGGAATTTCGCGTGAAGTGTTTCAAAAAGACACCCGATTTTCATGCAGATTTCCACGTATATTTCTACGTTAATTTCCACGTGAATTTCACGTGGATTTCCAAGTGGATTTTTTCACCTGGGAATGAAAGAATGGCTGCTTGGAACGAGGTTGCGGTTAATGTCAGGGCAGCCACTAACGTCTATTTTACAGGTAGGCAATTTTTCCATGTCATATATTTGAAATAATCACAGGAGATGACAGTAATTGCAGCTGCAATTTTTGAAACCATTTTCCTGTCGTATTGCCCAATGATAGTGCAAAAATTACAAAAATTACTACAGCTTTTTTTTTTACATCCCATAAAAAAAGACATGATCATCCTGAGGACGTGAGGACATCTTAAAAGTATCCTTATAGGAAATCCATATCAAACCAATTGTGCAATAGACATCTAATGCACGTTCAAAAGAAGTCTATATTGAACATAAGACGTCTTTAGAGCATTAATCAGACTTACATTGACGTCCTGAGGATTCTTTAGGACTTCCCCAGGATGTCTGTCTTTTTTACCATCGGGATATTTTTGTTCATAGGGGTATTTAAAATATTTATTTGTTATTTGTTATTCATTATTTTTTATTATTTACACTAAAAAATAATTTAAAATCAAAAAATATACTTTTTAATCAATAGATATCGTTCTAAAGAAGATATTTAATTGATATTTCGTACATTAAAAATTCATTTCAATCTTTAAAAGATCAGTCCCGGAACGAGATTTATTGATTAATTATATCAGTTTAACATTTTTTATTCATATTATAGATATAATATTTTTCAAATTTTTTTAACAAGTTCATAATTTCAAGAATTTAAAAGAATTGTACATAATTTTTCCATTTTTTATTACTGTTTAATGATTTACACACATTTTAAGAAATTGTTTATAATTTTTTGAAAATTTAAAAAGTTTTAAGATATTTGTAAAATTTTTAAAAATTTCAACATGCCATCCTATATTAGGTTAACAGTTTAAGCAGGCAGTATGTCAAAATTACATGATTTCAAAGATAGGGATCAGAGGTGTTGAGGAGTCGAGAAACATGCAATCTAGATATATTCAAATTGTAATATTTGTAAATATTATACTTGTAAAATATAATATTGTAAATACAAATATTATATTTGTAAATATTACAATTCGGGTGTATATTTGTAAAATTGTTTACTATTTCTGTGATTGTCATAACCATACGACTTTTTTACGTGCAATATTAAGTTTGAAACACGAATTATTTATGACTGAAAATCTAAGTGAATGTGTATATTCAGGACCTGAAATGAAGAAAACATGGCAATACTTGCGAAGTGAGTATCGTCGATACAAACTAAGTGAAAAAACTAAAATGAAAAATTGCTTTCATTTTATGTCCTTCTTGGATCCATTTCTCCGAGCTAACTGCCGGTACGTAAAAAATAGAAATAACACTTTACAATTATTAGTATCAGGCATTTTTTTCTTATTGTTTCTAATAATTTTTACCAACTTTAGAAGGGACCCTAATCAGCAAACCTACTTGAAAGTAGATGGAAGTTCAGTTGGTAGCAATAACATTGAGTTGTTGAATGAAGGTGCAGTTATAGACCGCACGCCCGGCAGATCACATTCGGCCCATGTGGGTAGTAGTAGGGTTGGGATTAGTGGGGGGGTAAAAGATGTGAATTAAATAAAACACATGTAGAGAAAGGAATTTTAGAGGGGTAAAAAAATTATCGTTGATATTAGTTTTATTTTAACTTATTGATATAAAATAAAACATTAACACTTACTTGCGCAATGCAAAAACTGCGTTACGCTTTGCATTCTTAGAAATGAACCCATTCAACAATGATTCTAAATCAAGTTTGTTGACTTCACGATAGACATATAAGAGAGCAACGCTGTTTAGCCTATCTTGCAGCATTATTGACCGTAAATAAGTTTTAAGTCGACGAAGAACAGAAAAGCTTCTTTCATTTGAACAGGCTGACCCTGAAATCGTGATGAGCAAACGAACAAAGCGCACGAACTCTGGAATAAGCCCTCTTGCCCATTCATGTTTTTGCAAGAAATCTTCAACTTCACTCAAATTATTTGCTTGCTCCTTTTGCCTTTTTAATAGTTGCAAAAACATGTCCCTATCGCTAAACAACCGATCTTTATCGAAATCCTGTTTATAAAATTGCACAATCGACATCTGTGGATTGACCAATCGCGAATCGCTCCAACAATTTAAAAAATCGCGCAGAATCATTATCGAATCGACTTCTCAATGATGTTATTAACTGGTTGAAAACTTCGAAATATGATATCCTGAAAAAATCTTCGGGTGTTTTGAATTGAGAGCTTGTAACTAAACCTGGATCAAGGCGTTTCGGAATTTTTCGTTGACGCGGAATTTGAGGCACGTCAAGTTCGAAATTAACAACAGCTTGAACGCTTTTCTGCCAAATTTCTTGAAATTTCGCATCGCGAGAGGCGTTTAAAACGTTTTCATACGATTCGATGACACAGAGATTTAACAATTGCAGTTCTTTGTTCAATACGGTCGAAAATGTCGATCACCATAGTTAGACAAAATATGCACTCGAATGAAAATCTCTGGGAGCGATTCGCGATTGGTCAATCCACAGATGTCGATTGTGCAATTTTATAAACAGGATTTCGATAAAGATCGGTTGTTTGGCGATAGGGACATGTTTTTGCAACTATTAAAAAGGCAAAAGGAGCAAGCAAATAATTTGAGTGAAGTTGCAGATTTCTTTTATATAATCATAAAATCCAGAAGCTTTAGCTGAGACGGCGCTGTCGATTCCCTTATCCACAGAACGATCATGGAAAAATTGCATCAGTTGTGTGTAAAATTTACCTTCACAGTCTTCAGAGATTTAATGCGTACAACCCATCTGCAAAATAAATATCAAACCTCAAACATGATTGAATAAAATTCCCGAAATTTAATTCTTACCTGGTCGGGCAATAGGCTGCAAGAGCAGGTAAATATAATAGCGATCGCTGTCTTCTTCTGCTTTAGTTTGTAGCTCCTTGAATTGTGCAACGCGTTTCGGCGAGTCTCTCACAAAATTGATCAATTCTTTAATGGTTCCAATGAATTTTCTGGCAAATGAACCGTTTTCGATCGCATCCTGGACAACAAGGTTCAGATTGTGCGCATTGCAGTGAACATATAATGCTCGAGGCTCTTCTTCGAGAATTCGCTTTTGCAATCCTGTGATTTTGCCTGAAACATTCGCTGCTGCATAGTAGCACTGACCCCTGAGTTTCGAAAGGGACAAGCAATATTTGGTGAGAATGTCGTTAACCATGTTCAATAAGGTTTCGGTTTCCGTGTTAGGGGTTGAGAAAAATCCAATAAAATATTTTTTCCCTGTTAAATTTTCGGAAACAATTCTGAGGCAAACAGAGACTTGTTCAATTCGAGACACATCTGATGTTTCATCCAATGAAATTGAAAAATATTCGGCGCTTCTTATCTTGTCCATGATTTCCAACAAAACTGTACAGGCCATCAATTCCAGAATTTAATTTTGGCTTTCATGATGAAGCCATCTATGACCATCCTTTTGCAGCCAAGTTTTCAGTTCGACCACATCTTCAGCGCGAGTCTTTAAAAACGTCATAAAATTGGAATTCTCGTCATTCTTGTCTCCTCTTATGGGCAAGCCCTGTCTTGTCAGTGCTTTCAGCGTGCTGAATGTTTTCAACAACGCTATTCGATTATCCATCATCTGTTTTGATTGAATTGTCGATATTTGTTGTACCACGTTATAGTTTGCAACTTCTGATAATGCTTTAACGCAATGAAAATGTAGAAGGCTCGATGAATGTTTTCTTAGCCGCTGTGCTCCATGCTTCCAGGTTGAGAATCCCTTGTCAACCCAGGCTCTCTTCGAATTGATAGCACGCGCGTCGAAATTAAATATTAATTTCTGTTTGCACGCTTCGGTACAGCATGTGCAAATTCCTTTCTTCTCGTTATTGAGTTGAAGCCATGGATAGAGTTCCTTCCAGCGTTCAAAAATTTCGGGCACAGACGAGATGTCTGGTTCTGGAAAAAACATTCTACTGATATGCAGCTCCTTAGATATTTTGATATTTTATTTTATATTTTGATTAATATTCCATATAATACACTCGGGCCTCG
Source organism: Synergus gifuensis (assembly GCA_904066015.1). Lineage (NCBI taxonomy): Eukaryota > Metazoa > Arthropoda > Insecta > Hymenoptera > Cynipidae > Synergus > Synergus gifuensis. The sequence goes on along the minus strand of CAJFCO010018059.1, from coordinate 58,575 downwards.
ATCAAAGGCAATTAGATCGAAGCAGTCTAATGAAGCGTGACAAAATATGTATAATCATTTTCGAGCGAATGATAATCTTCAGTTATGAATGTAAAATGTAAATGTATGGTATATTTGAATTGCCTTAATAAACATGTGCCTTGACAAATTACACATTTTCTCAACAAATTTTGTCTTCAGGGTAATTTGGTTGGGACACTTAGAGTCTCTAGATTGATAGGATCGTTAATTTAGGGCATGGAGATTGAGGAAGATTTAAGTAAGCAACACTTCAAAAGAGATTAGCAACAAAAAAAAAGAGTATATTGAAAATAAATAGAGAAAAGTTTATCTAACTAAGAATCACTAAATAATATACGCACGAATGTAAATCGTCTTCGCTCAATCGCTCGATGACGACTGACTGTCTTTTCGCTCTATCGCTACGCTCGCAACGCCACAAACATCTCATAATCGCGTTAAAATATCAAAAGATATTTCGGATTTGCCAACAAGATACGGTACTGTTATGAAAGATGCGAGGTAAAATTCCCGAACCATGTAGACATAAATAATGACTCGATTGACGGCAAATTGTTTCCGAGACTTTATTCGATCGAGGCCTGAGTGTATATTTATTTTATTCTCTTTGGTATCAAAAGCATTTTCTCCAATTTCATTAATATTAAGCCTGTTGGAGCATTTTTCAAATCATAAAAATTGCTGTAGAATTAGTCTAATCTACTGTAATCTGTCAGCTCATTTCAATATATATATATAGATTTTTGACTCTAAAAATGCACTGATTGAAGTCAGTGCTCTCAAACGGGGCTGCTTGCGCGCGCATTATTTTGGCTTACCGCTAAAGAATTTCTCCCATTGGTGAAATTTAATTCGATTTTGAATCGCGCGCCAGATTACAGTCAATTGCAGAATTTCTCCAGCAGAAGCCAACACACGCTGCGCGCGCAGGCAGCCCCGTTTGAGAGCACTTTTGAATTGTCGTTTGGCCAGGGTGGACTCTTAGACTGCATGAGGGGGGATCGGGGATGCCTCTTATTTGGCGGCTGTTTGCCGCAAAGGTGCAGCGGCGTTGTACATTTCAGGTTGGTTCGCTCGAGAACTTACCGGTAATATTCACAACGTTCCTAACATAAGTCGTGAATATTACCGGTAAGTTCTCGAACGAACCAACCTGAAATGTACAACGACGCTTTACCTATGCGGCGAAAAGCTGAGCTGTCAGCCTGTCAAGCTGGTCAAGCATACACGGTAAAAAGGAGTTAATTGGTACGCATACAATGTCATTAACATTTCAATGCCTTTAAATGCGTACTAATTGCATTTTTTTCCGAAATGCCACTGAATGCGCTTTATTGGATAAAACTAGCCTCGGTTTAATGCGTTTGAATGCGCACATATGTAAAGGCATTAAACTGTCTACTTGATAATGCCGTTGCAAAAAAATTAGTCAATGCCTTTTAATGCGGTTGAACGGTTTTCCAGCTCCAATGCCATACAATGCGTTTTACAAAACAAAGTAGAAAATAGGTTCAATGCCATTTAATGCGGTTCAAAGCCATTTAATGCGGTTCAATGCCATTTAATGCGCATTCAATGGTATTTCGGACAAAAATGCAATTAGTACGCATTTAAAGGCATTGAATTGTTAATGCCATTCTATGCGTACCAATCAACTCCTTTTTACCGGGTACACTCTTGTTCTTTTCCATGTGTCAAAAAATGGCCGCAGTACCCAAGATTTTAGTCCACCTCAAATCTTAGTATCTTAGCTAAATTATTAATTTTTCCAAGCAAATAAGGGGCATCCACCTCTCGTGCACTCTAAAAGTCCACCCTGGCCAAACAGCAATTCAATCAGTCCATTTTTAGAGTAAAAAATCTATATGCATTGAAATAAGCTGACAGATTAGATTCATTCCACACATTTCGCCATTTTTTTTTGTTTATTTATATTTTTTTGTCTTTTGCTCCAACAGGCTTAATTTAAGAATAAAAAAAACAAAAATGTCAACAAATCGGTTTGTTTACTTTTGACAGATTTATGATTATCAGAAGTGGCTTTATTGCTGTCATGATTTTCACTGTCAACTAGCACAGTATGGTCATCCAGCTCATCCGGTTCGGCTCCGAAAGACTGATTTTCCATAGTTGCTGTGGATTTCTCCGACTTACTTTGCTATCTCATGACATCTTCCACACTCTCCTCGTTCTTTCTTTTCAGACGCACTACGAATTTATCCATATCTCTATCTTTATCACTTCATAAGCAGGCTTCTCATCCCCTCTTCAGCTTTACTTTATCTTGATTTATTTGTCCGTTTTCTTACAATGGGAAAGGGCAGGGCTTCTCTAACATAGAGGTATATATAAGAATAGAGTAGGGGAAAGACCCCTACTTGTCTCTTTCTTCTAAAGAGACACTTCCACTCGTAATCGCTCGTGTTAAATGCGGCAAATTCTAAAATAAAAATTGATAATATTTATTTTCGTGACTATGTATAAAACTTCGTGGTGATTCATTTACCCAAAAATGCCGTAAAATTCCGTGTGTGTGTTACTACCCACTATACACATATTATCTGCCGGGCCTGTAAAAGGGATATCAATAATTCCATCCTCAGGCAAAGAAAAGTTTTTGAGAACGATATAAAATAGATGTTCTTTATTTTGGAATTTAAATTTGACTAGTGTTTGTGTTTGTAGTTTCCCATAAAAAAATTTTTTTTACACGTTTCCGTTCGATATTTAGGGTGAACCATTTCATCTTTTATTAAATTTACTGAGGATTCACTGTCAACAAGTAATCGGCTTGTACTTTTTGTTCCGTATATGCAGACTGAAATGTAGAATAGTCTTCCGGATACGACTGAAACTCGTTCTCATTGGGATTCATTTCGAAGTCACGTGTTTTCGTTATTTCTTCGCTGAATTTGTTACAAACGTAACTTCATTTTTTAAAAATCCTCAATTTATTGCTAAGAATTGAAGTAAGAAACAGCTGGAATTTGCTGAACTTGCGACTTTCAGTAGCAATAAATTGAAAACTATTTAGCGGACTAATTCGAATGAATGAAGTTTATAATTACTCCTTAAAATAATTATACAATTAAATATATTTTATTATCTTTATAATTAATAAGTTAATGAGTGAATGACCTTATATTGAAAGAATGCATTATAAGAATGAGCAAGAAGGAAGGAAATAGAAGGCGAATGAGAAAAACATAAAAACATAGCAAACACTCGCACACATTCATGAGGTATGCACAGATAAATGATACTCGCGCTAGCAGTTCACCCACAACAGCATAGACACCAAGCTATCGCGTGCACTAAAACATAGCCGCGCATCTGTGTACTCGTAGGTGCATCTCCGATCTCTCCCGTTCACGCCATTCTCCGCTATTCTTTATGCAACTCATCCTACCCTTATAAGCGCCCACCCCTATTTTGATCAAAACTTCGACTATAAATAACTCTTAAACTACTGATCCGATTTTCATGAGATATGAACAGCGCTCAAATGAATGAATTCCACCCCCGATGACAAGGTTATACGTAATAATTTCCAATATTTCGGAATGAATGGTAGAACCTGCAATTCACTAGGAATTAAAATAATTTCCAAGACAATAAAATTGCAAATGCATCAGGTTAAACACCTTAGTGGAATTCATCATTTCGCAAACCAATATTCGGTTTCGCGCTGATCATGAGTCAAAGAACTTTCATGCACATGCAATATTGTAGTCAAAGCGGATTCCAAAGAAGTCATAATTAGAGATCATAATCCTCTCCCTAAATGATGCCATATCAACCGACCAATCAGAAACTTCCAGTTGACGAAATTTCCCACTTAATCGGTAGGCGATGCATCTACAAAATACATGGATTCGAAATCTTTGATCGCCAGTCAACTAGTTCGTCGTCTTTCTTGTAACATCAAGAAGTCTTCGTTTCTAAACTCGCCCGTCCGGTCGGTAGTTCGGTTGGTCGTGTGTAATGTCACGAAGGGTATTGCTACAGATAAATTAATCTTTCCTATAATTCGGGAAAGGAGTGGCATGTAACGTCCAAAGGTGGGGAGCACAGGGGCCGAATGATTAGGACGTTAAATTCTTCTAATCCTTTGTCCGACGGAGTGATTAGCGCGATTTAAAGTGTTTAGAGGCTTCGCGTAAACCCTTATGGTTGTAATCCGTATTCGCCTAAAAAACGGACCGCGTAAAATTCCTGACTAGGGAGCGCGAGCGCTAACGCGAGGATCATTATACGATTCGATCCTCCCTTCAAATTGCGGCCCTTGAAATTTAATTCAAGGAACAAAATTCTAAATGTACGAATAGAGATCCATGCTCGAATCTCAAAACGAGCAAGAATCTTTATATGATTTAGTGATTTGTATTTTCGTAGCAAAATAGTGGGAAAAAGTGTTGGGTTTAAAACCACCCTCACTTCTTCTGATTAAGTCACCACTATCTTTTCGGCGTAAACACAAATTAATCGCGGGACATGGAAGTGGAGAATCAATTTGTGCATTACCTATAAGTGCGTGTGTGAATTGAATCCCCTTTTTAAAGACTAGAGTTGCCCCTCCATGGCAACGTGTAAATTTATTTAAATTGGCCCAGTTGAAAGGACTTCGATGCAATCCTCTATTTCCTTCCAACTGGTAGAATAAGCCGACACCATAAGTGAGTATTTTAGTATCGTTCCAATTTTTATTAATTGTGTGCGACTAAGAAATGTTTTCTTTGCTCTTTTCCAAAAATATGTTTTCGATCGCTCGATGAGAAATTGAGTCTTATTCTATAAATTAAAATTGCTCTTAATAACGCTTATCAAAATTTGAATTTAATAAATTAATACATTTCAAATTTCTTCCAATTTATTTAAATTCCTTCATCTTTAAAATCCAGTAAAACAGGAAGAAACCCTTGGATGAGGGTAGATGGTTCACTTACCTAAATACCTAGAAATCAGAAAGTATTTTCTGCATTCCCATTAAATTTTCAAAAGCTACGTAACCGTAAAATTAATAGAGAAACAGACTTTTTTTTTATATAAAGTAAACTATTATCGGTTCGTAACAAATTGACTTTCTTGAATCATTCTAAACTGTTGAATTGGTCGTATGTTTGATTGACCTTGGGGAAAATTTTGATTGCTGTTATAATATAATATAATTTTTTTTAGAGCATTGGTTTCCTGCGTGACCGATTCCATTGCAAGAATTACATTTTATTTGACCTTTTTGTGATAGGGGTGTATTATAATTAGGGATAGTCGGTGTTTGATAATTGATCGATTATTGAATTGGGTTAGGTTCCTGTATAAATACTGAAGCTTGTAACAATTTATTATTTATAAACAATAACAAATTTATTGCTCAAGAAAATTAGAAGAATGGATTGTCCAATATTTGTATTGGACAATATTGTTTAATAACTCTAATATTCGAAAATTACAAAAAATTCGTACTTTCTGGCTTTATTTACAAATATCGAATTTAAATCAATTTACATTAAGGCCATGTGATATTTAGAAAATTTTTCGATTTTATTGAATTTCAATTATACCAATTATTCTCCCACAAAAATGAATATTTTGCCAAGAAAGTTTAGGGAATGATAAAGAACATTGAAACGGAGGTTTATTGACTTCGTTTATTTCAAATCATGAAAAAAACGTTCTTTCGTGCTAAAATCTGTAATGCATTTGTCACTTTGAGGTTAGGTGCGCTATGCTTTCTACGAGTTTCTTTGTAAAATATTTTTTTTCTCATTATTTAACAAAATGAGAGTCAATAAACATCCCTTAATATATTTTCTAACATCTCCGAATTCATTTTTCAAAAATATTAATTTTTGTGGACAAACAATTGGTATATCAGAACCTGATTGACCCGTCGAAAAAATATCACATGCCCTTAAATGATATTCTTATTCTTCTTCTCTTCTATCAATTTAAATTTTTAAACTCGCGTATTTAACTTATTCATGACAACGAAATCAAATTATCAAATTCATCAAAAGAGAGACAATTATCGACTGCCTGGTACAGCGAGCGCCGATATTGTTAAATAAATACCAAAATACACAAACTGCCTGAGACATCGAACGTTTGTGCAAAATACAAGATAAAAAACACAAACTCCCTGCGACAGCGATCGTTCGTGCAAACAAAACAAATCAGAGTAAAAGGAAAAATTCCGTAGCTTGGAGCAGCGTACAACATGGTTCCTTCCGTCCAAAGTAGTATAATTACCAAGTCGCCTCGATGAGTACCGCTGCGAAGATCCAAAGTAGACGCATCGCTGGCTGCCGTTTGTCCGGGACTGCATCCTTGGATGAAGCGCACGGCGCTGTCGATCAGCTGCTGGATGCTGATCGAAACCAAGCACTCGAATATATATTGTATTTGGAGCGCGTCGCTTTCGGTAGAGACCGACGCTAGCCATCTGACAGAATCTAGACGAATGTCTGTTGGTTGCGCGCAAACATTTGCGTAGCCTGCTGTCGTCGCGTAAGCGTCCTCGGTATTCGGGCACGCGCAGGCGCTCTCAGTTGGACTCGCATGACGCGCTCTTCGTTGGACTTGTATTACATATTAGCTGTTTGAAACATGATCTAACCACTCATGATCTTGCCGTCAAAGGTCCCAAATTCGTTCAAGTCGCGCAACTTCTGATCCCGGCCATGTTTATTTCTATAGCCGCGTAGTTTAAAGTTGAACGCGGATACATTCAAAGTTGCCACGAGCACGCTATTGCAGTCGTGTTGTGCTTGTGGTATTATATTACTTGAAAATAAACGTTAAGTGTTTGAAGTGCATATTTTCAAAAATATTTGTTTAGTTAATTGCGGAGAAAATAAAGCAGTAAGTATATATTAACGTAGTATTCAAGCAGAAATATTATTAATTTTAAAAAATCAAATGGAATGAAAGATAAGATTCAAAAGTACAGAAAGGTCTAAAATTAAAAATATTTTTTTATGCTTCAATTTTAAAATTTAATTAATAAAATTGTTAAATTATATTAGTAATAGTTGAAGCTTTTAAAATGTCCTTAAGAAAAAATTTTACTTCTCATATTTAGACATTTTTTACTCTTATAATATGTTTACAAATCAGTAACTTGTATGAAAAAGAGTAAAAGAGAACTGTGAAATAAGAGACTGTTCTTTATGTTTATCATTCTTGTAAATTTTCTGCGTATAAGTTGCGTTTTTATAAAATTTAACAAAAGACTAGAAACTGTAAGATCGAAAAAACTTGTCATTTCCACCTGTATTAAGGTGATTGTATACCTGCAGCGAGTCTCCGATGCGTTGAAAGTTTCATAGTATTTCAGGTACTCAGTTCAGTGTTAGTTTATCCAAATAAATCTTTCAAACTTAGGAAAGGTATAACTTATATTTATTTTAATAAATATATTTATTCCGTATTTTTTGTATATTTATTTATAATCCTTACAAATTTGAATAAATGTAAAAAAAAGGTTTTTATGTTAATTACTTCAAATTATACTCCAATAATAATATGCTTGCACCTGCATGTGAGTTTAAATTATACCATTTATCACATATATCACAATTTTTATTCTTACAAAATGTTGATGCATTCATTTATTGGTTTCACCTATTCGAAATTGCCGCCCTAACTTATTCAATATGACTCACATCAGTATACTGGTCCTGATTGGTTGCATTTTTTTTACTTGCGCGGGGCAAGACCATGAGTAGTTAGATCATGGTTTGAAAGTTTGCACGGCTGGTTGCCTATATCTAGGCATACTAATACCCTTACCAGCTGAAAACCGTGGTTTATTTTGTTGTTTTTCATTAAACCAAATTTCTGCTTCTAATGCATCTTGTTGTGCTCTGTTTTTTTTTCTTTAAAAAAATTGATTTAAATCTGAAAAAAGTTATAACTACACAATTTTCTTGGTTCACACAGAAGAAAAATATATGCCAATTAAAAAATTTTTTGGATTTTTTTTTTCAAACAAAAATTAAGAGCTGCATTGTACGGCGTGTATATGCGAAGAATAGGGTGATGGACTTCCAGTAATTTATTACTTTATGTTGAGAAAATTTTTTTGTTCACTTTAAGTATAGATTAAAATATATCAAATAAATTATCGAAAAAATTCAGTTTTCGGACTTTCTAAAGCTTTAAAAGTGTTTGAAATAAATCAGAAATTTATAAAACATGAAAGACGATTTGAGTGGCATTTAGTTATAAGAAATTGTATTTCATGTACAAAAAATTATATATATTAATTATAAAATTATGGATATCTTAATCTAATAGGATCCGAAATTTCTTAATAAATCATTATATGTACAGAAGAAAAGTACTGATTTTTATTAAACTTGTTTAATTCGATAAAAATTTTTAAAATTACTTAGGTAGAAGAGCCAAGTATTTCTTAAACTCTGGGATTACATTTTCTTGCAGGTTAAGAGAAGTTTCTGTGGTGAGAAGATTATGAAGAAAATGAGGCTGGAAACATAAAATTCCTTTGCTTGCCATTCTGGCCCAATCTACAGATTGCTGTTCTTTTGATTTTATTTGGATGAAGCAGTGAGTTATTTTTTTTCCAGAAGTATTCGGATCAGAGGAAGATCTGAAAAATAAATTATAATTAGAAAAGATGAAAAAATTATTTCTTTTTTTTTTTTTTTTTGTAAAAATAAGTGAGAAAAATTTGAAAGGAACTTTTTACAACAGTATCATGAAAATCGCATGTTTTAATACTTATGATCTGTATGTGAATAGAACGCATTTCGAACGATGTGAATAAAGACATACGAAATGACTTTACTTTGACATTTCGTGACGTCACTATCACGAAAAGGTTTTTTTTTGTATGTATTCCACAATTTCATAATAAGCGAAACAAAAATAGTTAGACAAAGATGGAAATAGGTCGATATTTACAACGAGAACTGTAGCGCGCTCATCTCGCGACTTAGCGTGCACAACTATATACGCTAAAAAAACAATACAGTACAACCTTTATAACAGCTCTCTCCATAAGAGCTACAATGGCATTGATGAACTCGGAAACTTGTTCACTACAAACTCTAATCACGCTGCCTTGAGAAACGGGAGCAAAAATTCCATAAAAACTATCAGCTTAATTTGAGTTTTTTCTTATTGAAAATGCTTTTATTAAAATTATTTATCTAATTGTCGTACAATAATTTGAGTGTGTATTATACAAAATAAAAAATATATAATTTGGTATATTTACATAAAATTTTTTATATATTATTTTCATCGCCAGCCGGTAGCTCTTATGGAGGTTGCATACCAAACACACACATTTCGCACGCAAGCGTAATGTCCGAGCTTGACGCCCAGTTGTGCCGGCCCCCTATTTCTCGGAATTCTTACCCCTAACTACCCTTGGAGTAGCTTTTAAGGAGGTTGTACTGTACTTAAAATATTAAATTTTGTCTTTTCAAACAGAAAAAATTGTTTTATGAATAAACTCAGGGTGTCCAGCGAAGACGTATGATAAGATTCCCGTTCATTTCCCGCAGAATTTTTCAAAATTCCCGTACATATACATTATACATATATCAGATCTAAAAATTGCTTTTCTTCAACACATGTCCAAAAAACGCACATTTACTAACGTGCAAAGCGGGCTGGACGTTGTTGTTTTCAGACCGATGAACACAACACGGAAAAAAATCTAATAATAGGGTAACAAAACGCGTCATAGGTAAAAAAAGATTCAGAACAGGGCAAAAAAGACTTAGAAGATGGACAAAAAGTTCGAACGTGCTGCCTCTAGCGGAGAATATTGGCACTTCGTCACGGCGTTTCAATATGCCTTGGTTTTCTGTTTTCATGGAAGTGTAACCTCAAAATAGTTGTTCGAGTAAGCAGCGTCGTAAGTAGTAAAATATCTAGTCTAGGAGAGTTAAAAAATGAGTTCCTACGTATGCCCCTGGACCCCACTGGTATGAACGAAAGCTTGCGTTTTTTTGGACATTTATTGAAGAAAATAACATATGCACCACGGGAGGGAGGCATTTTTGTCTCGCGCGACGTTTGCAGCACTCGACAAAAAACGCCTACTTCCCTCCCTTGGTGCATTATATACTATTTTTCTATTAAAATGGAAATTCTTATAAACATAAAATATACACATAATTAAACTATAAATTAAAGTATAAAAATAACAGTTTTATAATAAATGTTTTATTCTGTTTTTCGTTGACAAATTAAAGTAATTAATATCATTCTTTGGATCGACTAAGGTACAAAGCATACAACAATTGCATATATTTAACCGACTATTAATAATAAAAATTTAGTTAAAGAAAAAGATAACTAAATAAACTTCTTATTATATCATTGCTTTAACTTTAAAAATTAAAACAAATACTATAAATTAAAAAACAATCTATGTCTTCAATTCTTTTTTCTTAGTTTCTATTTCTGATGTAAGGACTTCTCTTTCTTCATCAAGTTTACGTTTCTTAGCCTCTAAAGCTTGAACTTCGTATTTTTTGACTTTCTTTTCTTCTGTTACTCTTTTCTCAGCTTCTTTAAGCTTTCTGTCTTCTGCAAGGGCCTCTGTATATACACTGTGTGCGTTTTTCACAGAATTTAACATTTTTTTAGATATGTCAAAATTTTTAATTCCACCTATGTCTGTTACGGAATCAAAAATTATTCGTTGAGAAATGAGTGATCTTTCATTTTGATTTACTACGATAATTTCCTTATTAACAGAAAAGCTTCGTTCCAAAAAGGCATTGCCGTGAGACAGAATAAGAACCATTTTAGCGAAATTCTTTAAGTTTTCCCAATTGCAGGGTTTATCTAACAAATCCATTCAAAAGCTATCCAACCGCTTCTCACTTCGAGAATATAATCGCATTTCTTCTTTAACATATTCCTGACGGAAAGTCACAATATTCTCCTTGGACGTAATCGGCAATTTGTCCCGTCATCAAGCTAGAATCAACAAGTTTTTCAAGACAGCGGTTCAAGTATGTAGCACCGCCTTTAACAGAAGCAATTATTTCCGGATTCAAGCAGTACCGAAACCCAGCTCAATTTCATTAGCTGTCCGAAGATTATTTTCATCCATCACGTTGATTTCATCAAGTCTCTCGTTATCTAATACATCCTCTTTTATGAAGCGAGCCATAGTGTCCCTAACTATGAGAGATAGCGACGTAAATAAAAAAGGAGCAAGAGGGGCGTCAGTTTGAAATTTGGTAAAAAATGGCGTAAAATTTTCCGCGAAATTCTCAAAGAATGCCAATTTTGCTGGTAGCATATTATCTTTAATAGTCTCCGCAACGATCTGGAAGCTTTTGCATTTAAGCTGCTGGCTCTTCGGCCTACTATGTACTTGTTCTATGTACTTAATAATATCTAGCAAAATGCTTCTAACTCTCTGAACTACCGCAACATTCTCAAGCCATTTTGTAGCTAAAAACTTCAACGGATATACGATGCTACCAATAATTCTGATATAATCTCCTCGACGAGCAGGTGAATCTTGTAAGATATAATAAAGTGATCGAAAAAACGAAAGCAATTTCCACCCTGTTGCCTGTATCCCTGTTTTAAAACTGCCATGACATGAGTGAATTCCACAAGAGCTAATATCGAGAAAAGTAGGATCATTTGGACCTTCTTTTATGTCGTTTTGCAGAAGTCTCATAAATTTAAAGTTGACATTAGGTCCATCCATAGACACTTGCAGAATATTTTTAGATCCCATTTAGTCAGTATCCTCTTGTAACCCCGAAGGAGATCTTCTACTGTGGTACGGTCTAGAAAAACTGATGTAAAATATCTAGATTTTACTTGCTGAACTGTAGAATCCCAAGAACGCAACATTATATCCATTTGTTGTTTTGGTGCGAATTTGTTCATGGCTTCATCAAAACCTATTACAAAAAATGGACGGGGCTTGACAACAGTTTCAAGATCTTTTGCAAGAAATGGATCTAGACCATAAACTATAACATATAGTATTTTCGATTTTTGTAATTGCATTTTTTGTGCAATTTTGCTGTCAGTAAACATCAGTTTAAACATATCAGTTGCGTTTGCATGCCTCAACGAGTTATGCGACATTACACAAAGTAAGCACCAAATTTTTTCGGCTTTCGTGACTTCTTCTTTCGTCAGGTATGATTCAAGTTCCTGCTTTCGCGCGGAAATATGAGTCATTTCTGTTCGAAAATTTGTCCCAAATTCAGATAAGGTAGCATTTTGTGAAGAAGTTGATACAGGAGATGTAATCTCTTTTAATTCGCATGCTTCCGATGCAGATGGTGCTTCATTAATGTTCGATCCGCACGTTTTCTTCAATGGAGACGATGGCGATGTAAACTGAATGGGTAGACTTGTTTGAATAGCACTAAGATGTTCCATACTAGAAATAACAAACTCCGTTCTACATATTTTGCAAATTGCCGTATAAACGTCCTTTGGATGAGGTGCGATCCAACAGAAACTTTCCTTCCATTTTGATAAATATGATGTCTTGCCACGAGTACTTCTTTTCGCCATCTGCAGAAGTACTATAAACAAAATAAAATAGGGATAATCCTATTATTTAGCTTGTCTTGTTCAGAAATAAACTAGCTGTGAAGGTGTATCAACTTTTGTACTCATTCAATGAGCACTTTGCTTCCTGTAAGCAAATATGATTTGCTTCCTCATAGAGGAAGCATTAATTATTCTTTACATCAACATTAAATTTTGATTATTTGAGAAGTTATATTCGAAAAATTCATTTTCAAAAATTTCAATAAAGCACAATTTTCTTATTTTTCAATGAAATGCATTAATCTTATAGGTCAATCGATTCGTCTCGACGCAAGGAACCTTTATTTTCCTAACGTCAGCATCGAATTTTGAATATTAGAGAAGTTATAGTTGAAAAACAAAATTTTCAAAATTAAATAGATCAATAATTTTGTTATTTTTCAATGAAATGAAATAATATTATGGACCAATCGATTCGTCTAGATGCAAGGAACATTTATTTTCCGTATGTCAAGTCAAAATTTGATTATTTGAAAAGTTATAGTCGAAAAATTAATTTTTTAAAATACAATTAACCATACCATCCTTATTTTTCAATGAAATGCATTAATCTTATAGGTCAATCGATTCGTCTCGACGCAAGGAACCTTTGTTTTCCTTACGTCAGCTTCGAATTTTGAATATTATAGAAGTTGTAGTTGAAAAACTAATTTTTTAAAATTAAATAAAACCGTAACTTTGTTAGTTTTCAATGAAATGAAATAATATTATAGACCAATCGATTCGCCTCGATGCAAGGAACATTTATTTTCCTTACGCCGAGTCAAAATTTTGATTATTTGAAAAGTTATAGTCGAAAAATTAATTTTTGAAAATACAATTAACCATAACATTGTTATTTTTTAATGAAATGCATTAATAATATAGGTCAATCGATTCTTTTCGACACATGGAATCCACGGTTTCCTTACATCATCTTTGAATTTTGATTATTTGAGAAGTTATAGTGAAAAAATGAATTTTAAGAAAATTATAAAAGTACATAAAACTTGTAAAATTAAATATTTTGTTAAACCATTGTCAAAAATTCAACTAGGTGTATAATGAAATAACTATGCAAAATTTCATCAATTTATCTCTACGCGTTTTCAAGAAATTGCTGGATCGTGACACACACACACACACACACACACACACACACACACACACACACACATTATTTTTTCATGAAAATCAAGATAGAAAAAATTTTATTTTCGGTTAGTACTGTTTCAAAAATCAAACAAAAAGATAAAAAAAATTCTCTTAGTATTTTTCAATATTTATTTTAATTTAACTAAGAATTAAAATAATATATTATATTATACCCTATTATAGGATTTCCTGTTTAATTTTATCTTATAAATAAAATTGATGTTTTGCTATTATTATTCTTTATGAAAAGTAAAATAATTTTTAATGGCGAAATAGAAATTTATTTTATAAATCAATCGTATTTTATCAAGCTCAATTTTTAGGTTAGAATATAAAATTCTGAATGAATTTCTTCAGAGTCTTTAGGCAATTATAAATATTTTGATGCCCAACCTTATAGGTTAAAATTTATAAAATTTTATTATAATTAACTCACAAAATAAGAAAACAAAAAGGTGAAGTCCAATAATTTATTTCTTAATTAAAGAATACCAGACTATCCGCTTATCATAAATCCATTAAATATTGTACAGAAAGTTTATATACTTACCTTAATTGAATAGGATCCTCTAACGTCTGAATGAACAACTTATTACTAATCACAAATAAATTAATACGATACATCCAACACACATCAGTTGGTCTCAAATCGGCCATTTGTAAAGTTGTTATTTTTCTGTGTAGTGAACATTGCAATAGATTGAAATATTGATTCTTCGATTCTAAAAATCGAATTTTTAGAATTAAAAATTGATTGACCGCATAGGCACCATAGAGATATAAGAATAGAGGTGAAAAGGCATGCACTGAAAGTGTCCCCCTAATAGAAAGAGAGAGGAGATCAAAGGAACCCTCCCTGTCTCTCTCTAGTGACGACGCATGAACATGCGCCATTAGAGAGAGTCAGGAAGGGTTCCTTTGATCTCCGTTCTCTTTCTATTAGGGAGACAATTGCACTCATTGGAGAGCCTATCCTTTTCACCTCTATTCTTATATCTCTATGATAGGCACGCATAGGTAATTAAATGGTGCGCAATATTTGAAAATGAATAAAGACACAAGAAATTCTGTCTATACATAATTAAATCATTCAAGGGACATAAAAAAATCCCGCTTCAAATAAAAATTCCCATTCATTTCCCGTATATTTCCCGCACAAATCAAAATCCAATAAAATTCCCACTTTTCACACTTTTCCCACACGCTGGACACACTGAAACTATAAAATTTTATTAGTAATTTCAATTTGTATTAGAAAGGCATTTTTCATTTATAAAATTTAAATTTTCTCAGAAACGTGCTTTTCATGATCTTATTGTAAAAAGTTTCGTGCATGTCTCGATTCATGCAGTATTTTTAGAAGAAGCAGACACCCCGTCAAGATGTGCAAACAGAATTCGAGGAATCATGAGTCGAATAAGAAGTGAAGTCGCGTACAAAGCGAATTAGACGTCCGCCTAAACGTTACGCGTTTGAATCTATGTAAAGGAAGTTGATTGTTCACACGAGCGTAAGGCAACTCGCAGACGACTTGAATTATCGGATGGCCGAGTGTTATATTATAGAATTACATGGGAATCGCGATTCTGGTCACATCTCGGTTGGTTAGTATAGACTACAATGTTTTTTGTGAAATGGGAGTATAAGAGCTATTACAATTTTTTTATTTTATTTTTAATGATAAGTCTTGCTGGTAGGCATGAAGTTACCCATTTTAAAAACTGGTCGCCATGATATTTCAAGTTTGGAGGCTCTGAATCACAAAAATCAATGAGATTTATAAAGAATAGACTTGTCGCTATCGCATGAACGAGGATGGTTGAAATCCCAAAAAAAAATAAATCCAAAATGACCGACTTGAAAATTTTTCAACTTTTTTTTACCGTAAATTGTTTAAAAAAAGGGTTAAGTATTAATCAATAATTATGATTCTAGTTCATGCAATGAAGACATATGTGTAGAATAACATATCCAAATTTCAGCCCGATCGATCCAATAGTTTTTTCTGAATTATGGCGACCAGGTTGAAAAACGTTGTTTCGAGAAAAACGCGTTTACCAGGTCTAGAAGTATGAAACCGCAATTTCCCTATAGATGGTGCTTTCCATCAGTTTAGGGACCGTATGACCGCTTCTGCTGCGCCATCTTCTCCCTCTAGGAGCAGAGAAAGACTTTTAGTAGACAAAAACCCAAGTTCGACATACCAGTGAATGTACGACAAGTTTCAACATGTCCAGTTTTGTGCCTACAAATTACGATTTGCGGACATTATTGGTTTTTTGTTACCACTTAAAGAAAACTGCTGCAGAATCGCATCGGATGCTTGTTGACGCATACGGTGACCATGCTCTGGGCAAAACGCAGTGTTTTGAGTGGTTTAAAAAATTCAAAAGTGGTAATTTTGATGTGACGAACGAAGATCGTGGAAAACCACTGAAAAAGTTCAAAGACGATGAATTGCAAGCCTTACTCGATGAACATGATTCTCAAACTCAACAAGCACTCGCGGATCAGCTGAATGTATCACAGAAAGCCGTCTTCCTTCGTTTGAAAGCAATGGGAAAAATTCAGAAAGTTGGAAAATGGGTTCTGCATGAACTCAACGAAAGGCAGCAAGAAAATCGGAAAATCACCTGCCAAATTCTGCTCGATAGATTCAAACGGAAGTCATTTCGCCATCGAATCGTGACAGGTGATGAAAAGTGGATCTATTTTGAGAATCCTAAGCGTCGTAAATCGTGGGTGAATCCAGGCGAACTATCGACATCCAGTGCAAGACCCAATCGCTTTAGAAAGAAGACAATGCTGTGCGATTGGTGGGATCAGAAAGGTGTTATCTACTATGAGCTGCTAAAACCTGGTGAAACTGTCAACACGAATCGCTAC
Organism: Synergus gifuensis; assembly: GCA_904066015.1. Classification (NCBI taxonomy): domain Eukaryota; kingdom Metazoa; phylum Arthropoda; class Insecta; order Hymenoptera; family Cynipidae; genus Synergus; species Synergus gifuensis. Next base: position 41,955 of record CAJFCO010018059.1, on the reverse strand, counting down.
CAACAGCAAATGATGGATTTGAATCGAGCATTGCAAGAAAAACGACCGGAATATCGAAGAAGACAACAGAAAGTGATTTTTCTTCACGATAATACCCCATCACATACAGCGAAACGGGTCAAGGAAACGATCCAGGCGTTCAGTTGGTAGCTACTGACTCATACCGCTTATTCTCCAGACTTGGCTCCGTCGGATTACCATTTGTTCGCATCGCTGGGCCACGCTCTCGCTGAACAACGATTCACTTCGTACGAATTTGCACTTTTTATAAAATCTATTTTTCAAAACTTTTCTTGGGTACTGTGACGGGGAAATACAGAATTGCTCGTAAATAATTATGTTTTGATGTCACTTTTAAATTTTTATAATATAAGATCAGGATCACCAATAATTTGTTGAAATTAAACAATTGATTAAATTCTTTATTCACTATACAATTAGAGTCTGGCCCGTGGGACAGACTTATCGATACGAAGGTCAGAATATTAATGATCGCCTTGGAATTTGATCGAAGCGATGGTTTTACACAATAGGGTTGCGAGGTGCTACTATTTGTTCATTAAATGTTGATTCCTGAACAAAAGTTGGAATAAGTCAGTCAAAAAAAATCTCTAAGAAAATAGATTCATGTCACTGTAAAGATATTTTAATTGTTAACATTTTTCCCATTCATGGTTTTTCACACAAAAATTATTTTAAAAATTATGAGCAAACAAAGGTCAAAAAACAGGGTTATTGGCATGAATTTCACATCAGTGAACTTTCAGTTGCTGCATCTTTTTAAAAAATAAGTTAAAATATCTTTAAAAAATCAGGTGGCATCTTTAACATGTTGTTTAAAGGTAGGCATTATAAAAATATGAAATTTTTTTTAATTTTCACTTATATGGTTAATTATAAAGAAAGATCCTATCTCAGGTCCTAATAGTGCTAGAAGGCTCTATTAAAGTTTAAAATGTGTCAAAAAATTCAAATAATTGTTATGCATATAGAATAAAGTGCTAAAGTAATTACATAACTCGTTATTAACGATTATTTTTTAAACAATTTTTTTTCCTTCTCTAGGAGAAAGGAGTCCCAAGTATCAGTGTTAAGCCCGGGGTGTTGCCGCTATACTGTTAAAATTTTCTGCCAGATGTCAGGGATTTGAGTAAAGTAAGGTACTAAATGGAAACCCTTCACCGGACAATAGACACTGGGAATCCGTCGAGAGGATCACTTTCACTTCTCGGCCAGAGACCTCCAAAAAAAAGTTTAGAAGAAATAATCGTTGATAACGAATTATGTAATTATTTTAGCACTTTATTCTATATGCATAAAAATTATTTGAATTTTTTGACACATTTCAAACTTTAATAGAGCCTTCTAGCACTATTAGGACCTGAGATAGCATCTTTCTTTATAATTAACCATATAAGTGAAAATTAAAAAAATTTTCATATTTTTAACATGTTAAAGATGCCACCTGATTTTTTAAAGATATTTTAACTTATTTTTTAAAAAGAAGCAACAACTGAAAGTTTACTGATGTGAAATTCATGTCGATAACCCTGTTTTTTGACATTTGTTTGTTCATAATTTTTAAAATAATTTTTGTGTGAAAAACCATGAATGGGAAAAATGTTAACAATTAAAATATCTTTACAATGATGTGAATGTTTTTTATTAGCGATTTTTTTTTGACTGACTTATTTCAACTTTTGTTCAGGGATCAACATTTAATGAACAGATAATAGCGATGCACATTTCAGCTCAGACAATTCTAATGGTGCTTGCGTAGTAACAGCGTTACAGTACTAACCCCTTAAAAATCTATGAATGCCAAACGTCCAGCCCGTTGCGTTTGGACACCTGAGGTAAAAAAAAATTGTAGTGAGAGTATAAGAGTAAATTTTCATTTAGAATCAAATGTTGGTGTCCCAAGTTCATTATTATTCAATCGCCAGACCGTTGCTAACACAGTGACAGACACAATAATTGTTGATTAAAAAACCTAGATTTTGAAGTAAGAGTATAAGGTTTGTCGTTTTTATGACATAAAGAATATTATTCACATGTAGCGTTTGTGAAACGACAGACTAAAATTCGGTTGCTAACACCTTGAAAATAATGTTTGAAAATACATAATTTTCATCGAAAGTGTGGGCTTGAGCAGGGTACTGAGGGACGAGGAAACGGCCGCGTGAGGGGAATTGAATGAGTGGAGAGGATAACATGCAATGGCCAGTGCCGGCAATGTTAGAGTTGCACTGGCCATTGCACGTTACCCTCTCCAATAATAACGAAAATAGATTAAATGAGTCAAGTAAAATTTGAGTATGCGATTAAACGTGCAAATAGAATGTAATGTGATTTTGAATCAAGCGTTGAGCAAAAGACTGTGATGAGACAATTTTTGCAACACACAAAAGTCTAGATCTTTCATATAATTGGCACTTCTAGGATCACAGAGACACTCCATGACTCGTTCTCTCCTATGTTAATTTTATTTTGTGTTATAAGGCTGATTCGTTTCTTTTTTTTTTATTGTACAATTTTCTCGGAGATAAACACCATCTGGAACATAAAAGATCATCAATATCCAAGGAGACGTCCAAGGAGATAGCTTGATGCCTTTCGACTCAAGGATTTTTAATATTGCCGCCAACTCTCACTTGTCTAGATGATTCATCTTGCCTTTCTGCGTTGGATTGTCTTAGCTTGATGAGATGGAAGGATTTCGAATATTGCCGCCAAACTCCATCTACAGTGATTATTGCCAAATCCCTCGTCTTGTTGATACTTCCTGCGTTTTCTGCGTTGCATCATCATGGCTTCAGAAGGATTCACAGTCAATCTCCAGCATGCTAGTGAGACCTCTGTAGCCTAGACCCGAAGTACTTTATTGTTTGAATTATGTATTTCATGCAAGAGCCATATTATTGTCTGGTGAGCTGAAATTCATTAATTCCCAGTACTATCGGAGAGGAAATACTTTGTTTCAGTCATCGATTTATATACTTCTGTATTTATATTTGGCAAATAGGCAGTGGCGGATTTACCGGGTAGGCAAGGTAGGCAGCTGCCTAGGGCGGCAGATTTTAGGGGCGGCAAATTTTCAACGCTTAGACTAGATATAATGCTACTTGGATGGGGGAAGGGAAGGGAAGGGCGGCAATTTTACAGCGCTGCTTAGGGCGGCGAAATGTCCTAATCCGCCACTGCAAATAGGTGAGAAATCATACTTGTAGTCTTCCATATTACGCGCCAATGGCAACTTTTCATATTCTCTTGCGTAACTTTCTGACCAATCAGCGTCGAGTCTAATCAAACTGGCCGCCTGTCAGAATATACTTATAGAAGTGCAGAGCGTCACTCATTCTCTTCCCGATGGTGATTCTCGAAGCTGTCAAGTGATTATATTTGTTCGTGAAGACACGTTATTCTGAGAACTACTTATCTACTATTGTACAGCGATTCAGCCGATAAAGGTTTTGTTTTTTTGCGTTAAAACCTCTGTTCACATGGCTAATTATCTTTGTGAATTGATTCTGCTGATATATCGAATATTTCTTTTTATCAAGTACTTGAACACAGAGTTTTCATCATATTATTTGATTTTGATTTATTTATTTTTCTCAAAGTGTATAATTTTGCGAGTTATTATCTTTATTGCTGAAATTATTTGTTGTATTTCTGAATTTTCTGATTTCACCCTTTATTACTGATATTTCTACCAAATTATCTGAAATTTTAGTCCCGTTTTTCATTGATTTTTCTCAATTTTGTGATTCGCTGAATCCCTTCTCTTGCTGATTTTCTCAAATAACCTGTATTTTCGATTATTTTCTTATTTTACTTTTTGAGTCATGGAATGTCTCGGATTGAGCATTAGTTTTAATTATTGATTTTTATTGTTGATTTAGACTATTTTCTTGTAAATTCAGAGAATATTGATTTAATTATGTTTGACAAATTTTCTGAGAACTGATTTGTTTATTAACGAAACTTTAACTTTGTTTTGTGTAAATTCCAATTATTTATTTGAATAAATGCATTGTGAAACCTTTTAATTCAAATTTATCTGAGTGATTATTTATTAAAATTAAGAAACCTTTAACGAATTTTAAAGAACCATTCCCTCTACCAAAATGCGTTGAGCCGTGCTAGCCGAAGGTAGAATTCCGGTTCACTTGATTTCAGGAATAACATCTATCTTTTATTGAATTATCTTATCTTGTCTTAATTGAATGTGTTAACCAAGAAAGTCCTAATTCAATTCTACAATCGATTGGCCAAGAAAGCCCTGATTATTAAAATTTGCTGTTTGATGCACATCTCTCTCTCTCCTTTAATCGGTTGGACAAGAAAGCCCTGATTAAATTAAATTCTCTTAGTTGGTTGGCCAAGAAAGTCCTAACTGTTTCTTATCATTACATATTTTTGATTTTGTTTTATTGATCTAAGAAACATCTGGCGCCCAGACAAAAATAAAGTTTATCTTATCTTACTAATCCTGAAACTTAGTGCCGAAGGTATATTATTATTCTTCCTAAACTACCTAAAAATAATAATATTAATACAAGACCCACTTCTGATTTTTATTCGTAAACTGAAAAATATTAAGTCCATATATCTCCTACATAATAATAAATATTAAATATAAATTGCAAATTTTGAACTGCGACAACACTCCGCGAATCCGCCAGCAGCGCCTCTATATACATCCGTTTTCTTATAAAATTTTTTATAAATATTTGTTATGTCCCTTGAGAAGAACAAAAAAATTTTAATAATCAGGTTTATATTCTTGATTATGTTAATGTAATGTTTGATTGTCATATTTGAGAACATTCCGAAAGTTGATTTATAGTTATTAAAACAAAAAATTGTGAAAAAAAGGGGGTCGAAAGAACGTGACCTAATATTACACTGGAATCGCGATTCTCGTTTCATCTCGGTTGATCAGTAGACATTTATAGAAGATGAAAATGTCAGGGCCGTATGTATATTTGTGTTCGCAACGCGAACTCGGGGGGATCCACGATGATCCTCTAACGAAATTATACACTTAGAGTACTTCCCATTCTATGGCTCGGTACTGCCGAGCACTGCCAAGTTTACGGTGCCTCTCTTCTCAACTCCTCACCTTCCCTTTTATATATTTGGGAGCGAACCCAACTTCTAAGGAAGTCAGAAATCAGGCGGACCGGAATCGCGATTCTAGTGCATAGGTGGGGGTGTCGTCAATTCGGTCAGAGTATGACAAGGGGTACGGAAGGGGGGTAGAAATGCTGGAAATACGGCGTAACTTCATATGTGAACGCTACCTAACCCTATTATTTATTATTTTAAAAACTTGGAAAAACCTGGAAAATTTCTTGAAATCTCGAAGCGTGATGATTTTTTGTAAAATTACACAAATCTAATACCTTCTCTGATGAGAATGTAAAAAAAAAATTATCAAATGGCGTATTTTCGAAAAAGATTTTCGACGAACCTCGTTTGAACTACGGTTCCATTTCCAGCGACTATGAGCCTTTCAAAAGATTGGTATTTTTCCTCTGATACCATCAGAATAGCCACCATTCCATCGAAGGCACCACCCGGCTCCTTAGACAATTTTACTCTCCATCGATAAGCAGCTGAAGCAATTGCTGCTTCCGTATCACTGCTTAAAGGTGGCAACGATTTCACGCTGAGTGGATTACCCCATTCGTATTCTTCTTCCTGAAAAAAAAAAACAAGAGAAAAAACAAAACTTGAGTTCCTTTCAGTGAATGAACAAAATCTCATCTTCAATCATCACATTACCGATTTAAAGATTTAAAGGTATTTAAAGAATTCCCAAGGATTTCAAATGTACTATAAGATTTTAAATGATTTTAGTGAAAATCAAGTCATTCCAAGGGATTTCAAGCGATTTAAAGTGATTTAAAGAATTTCAATAGGATTTAAAGGATTTCAAGAGATTTTAAATAATTTAAAAAACTTAGAGATTTTAAGGGATTAAAAATAATTTGAAGGATTTCAAAAAGACTTTAAAGACTTCAAGAAATTTTTAATCATGTTAAAGAATTTGAGAGGATTTCAAAAGATTTCTTAAGATTTTAGGGAATTTCAAGAGATGTAAAAAAATGTTAAGGAGAATCGGTGAAAATTTGCGATGACTGAAATCTTAAAAAAAAGAATTTTGACCAACGTTAAGGAACTTTTTTTGATTTGTACTGTCTTTAATATAACTACAGTACAAAATCCACTTTCCGGCTGCTATACTTCCCAAAGTTTTCTCATTTCGTGCAGGTTTGATACAAAGTAAATGGGTTGCAGTCGAATCGAAAGTGTTTTCCGTTGAAACTTCACCTCCAAGAGCTTTTATCAAATTTTCAAAGCCTTCTTTGTCCTGCAAGTGTTTTTTTTTGTATATGTTATAAAAATAGTTTTTAGAAATAAACCTATAAACTTTTATAATAAAAGAATAAATTTGATACAAACTTTTATTCCAGAGAGCATAAATTTTCGTTTTGGAGTTACCGGAACAGTTGAAGTGCCAACGAGTGTTTTCTCATTTTCTTTGCTCATCTTTAATTCTTCATGATCATTACTTTCGGTATCTTCTTCAGACTGAAAGAAATACAATTTTATAAATAAAAGTGTAGAAAATTTTCAAACGTTTGAAAAAAATTCAACAAGAAATTTTAAAGAATTTCAAATAATTCAAGGGATATAAAAATACTTCAAATATTTCCAGAGATTTTAACTGAATTGCTAAGTGCAGAAGGGAATTGCTGACATTGTTTGCCAAAATCACTTTGTCTGCACTTTGAAGTTAGCTCCTATATGTTTTCACTCGCTTTTTCGTATTTCTTTGTTTTGTAATTTTTTTTTGACATTGGGACATGGTTATTACAGTTTACATCAATTTGACAGATTAATTTATATTTATCTATGCTTCATTAATGAAATGTGTTGAGTTGAAATTGTTAAAAAATGCAAAGTGAAAATATGGTTGTTTTGAATAATAATGTTTAACTGTTTTTAAATAGTAATGAGGGTGAGGAGATATAAATAATAAAATTGCACTGCGCTTAAAATAATTTAATGAAATAACTGCACGAAAAATTGAGAAATATAAAGATGTGAAATATAATTGATTTGAAAATAATAATCGGAAAAATAATAAAATGCGTAGACGTCCGGTCAATGCCCTTGTCGATTGCGAACTGATTCCCCGGCCGAAAAACACCTTGTAGGTCAAAACCGTTTCCTGAAACTTTCACTTTTCTCAGAGTAATGGAATTTTCCATTACTCTATGGATAAGATCAAATTCCAGCAGCAAGGTTTTGAAACTGCCTAAATACAAATATTAAAAATGTCAACGACATTCCCCACCCCGTATTTCTAGTCAATTAGAAATACGAGAATCACACTCGAGGATACACAATTTGTGAGCTGGTCTTCGGTAAGTTTCCGTAGCAGTTTTGACGTCTGCCACTCGTACTCGTCCGTCGGATCCGGGTTACACTGCTGATACTCTGCCTCGTATCCATTGATTTCTGGGCATTTTATCGTCCCAAATAACGATAACGTCTCTCACTTGTAGGTCTCGTCTGTTGGTGAACTACTTCGTTCGGATATTTAAGGTGGGTAGGTATTCACGTACCCAACGAAGATGTCAGTTTTCGAGACAAATTCTCGTCATTTGCGGGAGGCGTTGATTTTCTGCTTTCATTTGAAGAAAACTGGGACTGAGGCTCACCGAATGCTCTCAAGTGTTTACGATGAGGCTGCTCTCAGTGAAAGAACATGTCAAGAGTGGTTTCAACGCTTTAAGAGTGGTGATTTTGATGTCGAGGAGCGGTATGGCGGTGGAAGAAAGAAAATTTTCGAAGATACCGAACTGAAGGCACTACTTGCTGAAGACTCGTGCCAAACTCAAGAAGAATTAGTCAAATCATTGGGAGTCACTCAACAAGCAATTTCGAAACGCCTCAAAGCCATGGGAATGATTCAGAAGCAAGGAAATTGGATTCCTTATGAATTGAAGCCAAGAGACGTTGAACGCAGTCTCTTTGCTTGTGAACAGCTGCTTCAAAGACAGAATCGGAAGGGGTTTTTACATCGCATTGAGACCGGCGACGAGAAATGGGTACACTATGATAATCACAAGCACAGAAAATCATGGGGAATGCCCGGACATGCCTCTACATCAACGGCTAGACCGAATATTCACGGTGCCAAGGTTATGCTTTGCATTTGGTGGGACCAGCTCGGTGTGGTGTATTATGAGCTGTTAAAACCGAATGAAACCATCACAGGGGACTGGTATCGAACGCAATTGATGCATTTGAGCCGTGCATTGAAGAAAAAACGGTCACAGTATCAAGAGAGACACGATAAAGTTATTCTATAACATGACAATGCTCGGCCACATGTCGCAAAACCCGTCAAGACATACTTGGAAACCCTAAAATGAGAAGTCTCACCCCACCAGCCGTACTCTCCAGACATTGCTACTTCCGACTACCATTTGTTCCGATCGATGGCACATGGCCTAGCTGAGCAGCATTTCCACTTTTATGAAGAAGTCAAGGAATGGATCGATTTGTGGATCGCCTCAAAAGACGCATCGTTTTTTCGAGATGGTATCCGACAATTGCCCGAAAGATGGCAAAAAGTAGTGGCTAGTGACGGACAGTACTTTGAATCATAAACAGGTAATTACTTTTTAAGGGGAAAGCCTTAAATTTTGGGAAAAAACCGCGGAAAAAAAGTTGTGCACCTAATAATTATGCTTTTAACTCTTAAGTTTATCATTTTTTAAAGTTTACCAAGCAACTAAAAATTAAAATGAGATGATGAAAACGACGGTGAGGACATTGAAATTCATTGCCTTAATGATATCCTATCAGAGTCGATAGAAAATGATCCTGATGGTCAAATAATTTTACAAACTCACCACAGGTGTGGTAGTCATTCATTAAATCTGGTTGTAGAACGCGACACTAAGTGAACGTGAACTGCAACCGAGTACTCGATGCGGAGAATGTACAGTGTTCGTCATGTATGCCTTAACATTTGTCACTAGATTTTCGCATGCATTCAATGCAAAATCCTAGTGATAAATGTTAAGGCATACATGACAAGAAGATTGCAATCATCGGTTGGTAATCGTGCTACCTTACAATTAGTATCAAAGTGTCCAATGCGAAAAGGGCATGCACACCAACGTATTGAACGCATTAATACTTCCGTTCTGAAAATGCATATAATAGTCCGAGCGAAAATAGTACGAGCCCCGAGCGTTTTGAAGATTTTCGGACTGCATATGCTTGTGGTTACCTAGGCGACAAAGGAACATGTTTACAGCTATTGTATACACTGAACAGTCTATGATAACCGCAAGCATACGCAGTCCGAAAATCTTCAAAACGCTCGGGATCCGTACTTTTTTCGCACAGCCTACTCCGTGCGTTTTCGACACCGAAGTATTAGTGCGCTCAACGTATCGGTGTGCATGCCTTTATCGCATCGTTCTCCGGCGTTATTCGGATTAGAGATTCCTACATATACTGGTATTGCACGAATCGAGATGATTTTAACATGGCACAAGTGCTGCTTTTTCCAGATGACACATTTCAGTACAATATTTGCCACAGATTTCTTTCTACGTAACTGATAAAATACATGACCTAATTCATTATCTAAAAACCCCTACCAATAAAAAGTGGAATGTGAAATTTGAGCCCATGTTACAGTTGGACCAAAATCTAGAAAAGAATAAACATAACGTAAACATTTGCTTTGATTATTACCATCTTCCAAGGCTAACAGAAGATGAAATTTAATTATACTCTTAAGAATTAATACTCTTCAAGGGGAGAAAAATATGTTCATGGGGTCTTTTACCAGTTATTTCTCAATTGAAGGCTATTCTAATAAAAATTAAGGATGATGGTTCTAAACGATGCAATCCTTTGGTTGAAAGTATTCAGACCGGAATTGAAAAGAGATTTGAAGGAATATTTCATAACGGATTTTGTATTAGCTAGTTCTTTACATCCACGAGAATGAACGCGCGCTCCGCGCGCGCATTTACTTTCTTTTTAAATCTTATAATTTATGATATTTTATTTGTTCTTTTATATCTGAAATAATAGATTTTTTTTAATTTAATTTTTATAGGCATAACAGTTACATAATATGAATTTTTAAAACTTAACCAATTTTTAAAAGTAATATATATTTATCAAAAGTGTTTCCTTTTACTTTATAAATGAAATAATTACTACATGAGTTGGGTTATAAAAAATAGTAGCCGTTAGATTCCTACATAAGAAATCTCTATTCGATTAATTCTCGAATAGTATCGCAAGCTTATGAATGTGTGACTCATACGTGTGTGTAGCGGACATTTTCACTCTGTCTTATTTGCTTGTGTTCGTGAGAAGCGTTACCAAAAGCGTTACTCTCGCGTTATCACAATCGTTACTCTCGAATCGAACTCGAATTTCAAAGATCGATCTTTATGTACGTGAAGCGGAAAGCCTATTTTTGCTTGGTTTAGTTAATTCAGTTTCAAAGCAGATCGCCGATTGGTGTATCTGAAAGAAAGAAGAGAAAGAAAAAAAAAGAAGAAACGTATCACGTGATATACGTGAGGCGTACATCTCATGTGAATTCATGGTAGCGAGTGTTCGTATGTTTTGAGTGTATGTGAGACGTAAATATACATGTCATATAGGATTATTAATGAAAAATATACTTGCAACTAACATACAATGTAAGTATTATAATTTTTTATTTTTGATTATATCAACTATCAATTAATTTATTATAAAATTAAATAAAATTAAACGTTTTGAATTTTCAAATGTTTTGACACATTGTTTGGAGGTTAATTGTATTATATTTGACAAAATCAATAAAATCATGTTCAAATCATCGCGTGCTACGGGCAAGATTATTTTTTTTTATTATTATTACAATTTGAGGTTATTAAAAATAGATGAATTTTAACATGATTTTTTAGTATTTTATTGAAATGAATTTTGAATGATTGGAAATTTAGAGGAGTAATAGTAATAGGACTGTAAAAATGTTAAAGATTTAGAATTTAGAAAATTTAAGGATTTTTATATAAAGATTTATTTAAATTTAAAGATTTAAGAAATTTAAAAAAAAAAGATTTAAAACATACTTGCATCGTAACATATATACATAATTTGACATAGTAAATTATTTAGATTTTACCAAAACAATTAAATTTGACATAGTAAATTATAAACAACATTAGATTTTACCAAAACAATAAAATTTGACATAGTAAATTATAAACAACACTTTAAAATGTTTTTAACTCATTTTGAAATGTAATTCTATATTTATAGTTTCACATAAATTTGACATTTTTTGTATATTTTATTATTAAAATTTATTTTACATAAATAAAAAAGATACACTTAACCTACAAAACTTAACATACAAATTTTCATGTATCAAAAAATGTAAGCACTTTTTTAAAGGTTTTTAATTGTCAATTAGATTTTACAAAAACAATAAAATTTGATATAGTAAATTATATTACATTATTTTTATTTTATTTTATTTTTTTAATTTTTAATAATTTTCAATAATTTTAATTTTATGTATGAAAAAGTAGCACATATGAGATCTTATGATTTTATGGGATAATACAATCTTTATTGATAATACACATTTGTTTATTATTTCAGTTTATGTATTTGTAAATAATAATGTTTTTAAGTTTAGAAGAAATTAATATATTAAATAATGAAGGAGATGATGGAAAATTAAATGATAGATATATTGAAAAATTTTCTAAATTGTTATATGAAAATTTTGGTTATCAAATGCAAAGTAATTTATTGAAAGATTTACCGAACTTTATAAAGGATATTCCTCAGAATACTAAAAATATTCAAATTTTATTTACAGGTGAAAGCGAGAGAGGGCATTGATTTTGCTTATTTTATGATAAACGAGTTATTCATATTTATGATAGCGTCAATGACAAGTGTTCAAAATCAAACGGTCAAAGTTATAGTTTAAATGACGATGTTGTTTTGATTCAGATGTTAAAAGATATATAGAAAGATTATTTCCTTTTAATCCAAAAATTTATTTTGAAAATGTTCAGCAACAGCAAAATAATTACGACTGTGGTGTTTATGCAATTGCTTTTAGTACATCTTTGGCTTTCGGTATTCTTCCAAATACAGTTACTTATAATCATTCAAAAATGAGATCACACTTATTCAATATATTTAAGAATAAACGACTTTCTCAGTTTCCTTGCATTAATAAAATTGTAGATTGTGCTCTGACAGTTGGTAATGAACATGCAGAATATAAGGAAAATATAGTAAGTTCAATTGTGAGATTTGAAAATGTTTGCAGCAATTTTAGTTATAAAAAAATTAATAATAGTAAAATGAGTATTGAAGGACGAAAAAAAATAATTTCCGTGTATAAAAAAGGCGAAATAGAAAAAATTTTAAAAAGAAAAAATTCAGATAGACAACGTCGTTATCGTGAAAATAAAAAAAAATTGATGCATTACAAAAAGATGTAAATGTTTGCAGCAATTTTATGTATGAAAAAATGAATAATAGGGAAATGAGCATGGAAGAAAAAAAAATAATACTTTTAGCTGAAAAAAAAAGAAAAATAGAAAAAAATCGAAAACGAAAATGTGCGGAAAATCAACGCCGTTATCGTAAAAATAAAAGAATAAAAAATGCATTTAAAGAAAATGTAAATGTTGGCATAAAAGTAAGCATTGAGGGAGAAAAAATAATACCTTACGCTGAAAAAAAATTATAAAAAGTAAAAATTCGAAAAGAAAAAAATGCAGAAATACAAAAAAAAAATAAGGAAAAACAACGTCGTTATCGTGAAAATAAAAAAAAATGATGCATGACAAAAAGAAAATTTAAAGGTTTGCAGCAATTTAAGATACGAAAAAATGAATAATAAGGAAATAAGAATTGGAGGAGAAAAAATAATACTTTCCGTTGAAAAAAAAGATGAAAGATTAAAATTTCGAAAAGAAAAAAATGCGGAAAGACAACGTCGTTATCGTGGAAATAAAAAACAAATCGATGCATTACAAAAAGAAAATTTATAAGTATGGTGTAACGTAATAGAAAATTATTTAGGTGAAATGAATCATAAATGTATTCATTGTACTGCAAAACATTTTGTAGGAGAGAAAGGTACATATAGAGGAACAAATTCATTTAATGACTGCTGTGGTCATGGTGGTGTTGTTTTGGAATGTATGCCAGAATACCCTGCAACATTACGTTCTTTATTCGATGGATCACATCATAAATCTGGTCACTTTCGGGAAAACATAAGAGCTTATAATAACTCATTTTCGTTTGCTTCTTTTAATGCAAACATCATTAAATTTAATGCTAGACGTCCTGGTCATTATTGTTTTAAAATTCAAGGTCAGATTTACTATCAAATTAATGCGTTATATCCAGAGAAAGGTGAAAATCCATCTTATGGACAAATTTTTATATATAATGCTAATGAGGCAATTGAACATAGATTAAATCAAAATAATGCATTAGATTTAGAAATTTTAACTAATATAGAAACAATTATGAGAACTTTAAATGCATTTACAAAATCTTATAAAATGATGTCAGATGTTGTTGAAATAGAACGTATTTTAGCTATATGCAAAGAAATGAAGAAATTCCTCAATTTCAACTATTATTTAATTTAAAGAAGGGAATGGACAAAAGAAGGTTTAATTTTCAACGAACAAATGAGGTAGCTGCAATTTTCAATACCAATTCTGAAGGTGAAATTCCATAATCTTATGTAACAATTTATAATAATTTAACAAAATCATTAAAAATAGTTAATAGATTTGATCCAAATGTAGAACCTAGGACATATCCAATATTTTATCCACACGGATCTAGAGGTTACGATATGAATATGATGCGCAATGACAAAGATAAACGACTTAAAAAACAAAAAATCAGCAGGGAAGATTATTTAAAATATCGCATAGCGGTTAGAGGCGAATTTAATCAATTTTTGTTAGGTGGAAAATTATTTCAACAGTGGTTAGTTGATAATTATGTAAAAATTGAAAAAGATAGACTTCATTATTTTAGAAATAATCAATTAAAAATAAGATATGAAACATATAAAGGATTAGTAGATCATTTACGAAATAGGGCTGAAGCAATTGATAGTAATATTGGAAAGATGGTTGTTTTACCATCAACATTTGTTGGCTCTCCTAGAAATATGACGCAATTATATCAAGATTCAATGGCAATTGTAGACAAATTTGGAAAGTCAGACTTATTTATAACAATGACTTGCAATCCAAAATGGAAAGAAATTGAAGAGCATATTTTGGAAAATCAAAGTGCAGCAGATAGACCAGATATTGTTGGCAGAGTGTTTGTTTTAAAAGTAGATTATTTATTAGATGAAATACTAAAAAAAAAATTGTTTGGAGAGATACTTTCTTACGTATCCGTTATAGAATTTCAGAAAAGAGGATTACCACACATTCATTTGTTAGTCATTTTAAAACTGAATTCTAAATTATTAAAGAAGAGGATGATGAAGAAATTAAAAAAAAAATTAAAGCATAATTTAAAAATATGTCAGAACATTTAAGGGGGTCGTCTCATATGACAAGCTTATTATAATTAATCAGAACATTCAATCCGAATAAATTAGATTTAAGATAGATATATATATATATATTACATACATTTATTTGTATTTAAAAATTAATAATAATAAAAGTTAATATTTCTTATAAATTGGTTTTTAATTTAACAATCACTTTACACTCAGCCATCGATTTAAGGCTACTCTCAGAGGTAGGCGGCCTAAAATCGAACTCAATTAAAATGGGACTGACTGTTAGAGGTTACTTTCATCGCGGCAGTTCAGTGTAAGATGTCAAGGGACGCTCGGGAGGGCGCAGAATCAGCCAAGCGTTAAGGGCAAATACCAAATTATGACGTCACGAATTACCGACCGGACAATGTATTTCTTTTCCAACTTCTTATTTTTAAACTAAATAAAATATCTCGTTGAAAATTTGAGAAATGAAGGAAAATACATATATTAACCGACCACTGTCTGGTCCTTTGGAGCTCGTATTTTACATGAAAAATATATTTTTCATAAATTTTCCATGTCCACTATAGCAGACCATATAGTCTTTATAAATCATGGTAAATCATCATCGTCTGCTATAGTGAACACTGAAAATGGAAAATTTATGAAAAATATATTTTTCATGCAAAATACGAGCTCCAACTTAAAAGGGCCGTGATTCGGGATGCGGTCAATCGGTAGATGAGTCTCATTAAATCGAAGAGAAAGGAGCGCGCAAGACATCTAGTATTTCAAAATTAACTATGTTTACAGTTATATTGATGTTTACTTTTGGTTTTTATTTCTAAAAAAAATATCTCATTTACAGTTTTGTAAATGTGTACAGTATTATATGAAATAACCATCTAATTAATCATGACATTAATTGATTAGTCGTACGTACGACTAATAGTATAGTATAGTAAAGTTTAGTATACTAAACTATTTAATTCTTTATTTTAAATATTATTATTAAACTGAAAATTTCTTAATGTTTTTAAGAAGGCGACACTTTTCTTAAACATCCATACAACTGTAAATGTATTAAGTTATTAGGAGAATTATAATTATCCTCTGTTTTTTTATAGTGCGAAACGTAGATAGTAGAGTAGAGTGGGGCGAAAAAGCAATTTGATTATCATTTGAGGACAATGATGCTCAGCAATTTGGCAATGTACTTTTTGAGATTGCCTCTAGAGCGCGCACAAATGGCAATATGAATGAATATATCAGCCAACTTCACAGATCC
Organism: Synergus gifuensis; assembly: GCA_904066015.1. NCBI lineage: Eukaryota > Metazoa > Arthropoda > Insecta > Hymenoptera > Cynipidae > Synergus > Synergus gifuensis. Next base: position 26,056 of record CAJFCO010018059.1, on the reverse strand, counting down.
TGTAAACGGTCGTTTGTAAAACACCACTTTTTCTCAAAATATTTTCTCAAGTTTTATTTCCTTTTAGCGCTTCAAATTTTGAGGCAAAAAATTTCTGGTGAGTATTTTCTGAATCAAAATAGTGTTCTGAACGAGAAATACGGGTTCATTTTCCTTTATTTTTGCCATTTTGAATTTTTTTTCCAAAAGCTATAATTCTAATACTAATCATTATAGACAAATAGTTTCCAGATAAAAGTTTTAGCCAAAAACATGAAGTTTGCAATGGTATCTGAGATATTTATTAATTTTTTCATTAGCGAGTTTTACAGGGCTCAATAGTAAAAAATGGTCATTTCGCCCCACTCTACTCTAGTTATATAGATTACGGTAAACGTGTTTTATTAATAAAATTAAAAATAATGAAAAAAATGAGATTCTTTGGCTACTGTGCGTAAAATATGAGTTAATTTTTAATCTAATTTTCTTCTCTAAAAAATCGGCCTTCCTTTGTTTTTAATTATTATATTTTATGATTCTTCATATTTCTTTAAAGCGTGATAATTTATAAACTATTGATATAAACATTTACAGATAGATAATATAGATAATGGGAATAGATTTATAATTTATAATATTAAATATTTATCTTCTTCTTTCTGATTATGATATAACTTTTCTTCCTTTCTCGAAAACTGTCAGAAAATTTATATCACAAAATCATAAAGCTTATTTCTTAAAATATCACACTCTAAAGACATCTTTTGATCAATTTGTTGAGAATGTTATCAGTTTATCTGTTTTTAAAATTCAAGCATTTATAAATTTGTCACATATTTTTCTCCTAACATGGTTAAAAAAATCTACGCGCGGATCAAAACGCCTCATACTAAGTAAGAATGTTTAACAATTTTTTTTTCATCTGAGAGATAGCAACAAAGATACTGCATTAACTATTTTATAATATAGTTATATTATAGTTATATTTATTTATACATATATTTATATATAACAAAATCAAATAGTAATATTAATGGACACAATAAGATCTACGAAGTGCTTGCTTACAGTATATAGCGGCTCGCGACGCCGTATCCAAGCGTAAAAATGCTTTTTTAAGCCCAATAGCAATTCTAATCCCATATTTTAACTTCAATGATTATGAAGAGAAAATACCAAGCTTTTTTTAAAAAATATTTTGAAAAAAATTCCAGGTGTTGCATTGAGAGAAAAACGCAAAATAATGTTTAACATGGGAAAATGAGCATAAAATGTTATTTTTATTGGAAAATCATTATTTTTATCGGAAAACTCGTGAAAAAACCTTTACAAATATCTCATAGAAAAATTAAATTGATCAACTTTAGCAGAAATTATGATTGATTGAATAACGGCGCGCGTGATAAAAAGTCAAAACTTTGACAACTAGTTATACTAGAGTTGTTTCCTTTGGGGGATTAAGAGGTCCACTAGGACTACCACTAAATGGAGTTTCAAAAAGATTGAAGACAAAAAAATTTTAGGCGGTTACGCTTGAAAAATTTTGCCCCATATAACATATGTCGTATGCCGAAGCATTCTAGGGGTAGATATTTTGAATAATGATATTCTAAAGGGTAAATTTTTTTACAATTCACGCTTATATTGTAATACAGAATCAATTAGAACAATTTTGTGTAAAAACAAGAAAGAAAATACAATGATACCTCTTAAAACAGCAAAAGAGTCAAAAACATAGAAGGGATGATTTCAACCCCTAAATATGAACGATTGCCCAAAAAATGATTATTATTTTTTGTAGCCTGGTGTTAGGCACATTTATTATGTACGGTCCTGCATGGGGCCACCGACTAGAACGCCCTTGGACGATACTGCAGTCCGACATACTTGCAGCGTCGAGTATGTCATCGTTTTAAATAAAATCGCTTTCTTTATTAATTGTTATTAGTTATTTCTTCGAATGGTGTTGTGCGAATGATGCATTTCCATATAATGCACATTCTATAGTTATCTGCAACTGATTTAAGAACCACCTCTGCCGTCTTCTTTTGGATTACGCGAGTTCTGTGTGGAAACGGATGATTTAAGAATCTCCGAGCATAAGTGCATAATTTCCTTGTCTCTCGCAGTGGCGTAACTAATAATTGGAGGCTACCTTGCAAAAATTTTCGGGAGCCCCCCCCCCCCCGCAAAAAATTATAAAAGGCCCCTTTGAAAATAAAAAGAAACTATGAAAAGGTCGATTTATAAATTGCTTCGTAATAAACCAGTTTTGAATAAAGTTAAATTTTTTAAAAAAATAGAAATACAGAGTGAGATTTATTTTTTCTACTGAGTCTAAGAGGCCCCTCGGATTCCCCTCAGAGGAGGAGGCCTCCCCACAATGCGGGGTTTTGCTACTACATAGTTACGCCACTGGTCACTCGCCACGTGTTCGTCAACTTCACTTCAGCACTTTTCTCGGGATATCGTGCAGTTTACAAAAAAAAAAAATTATTTTGAGGATTATCAGTGAATCGGTTCACGGTGACTTACATATTTTAAGTGGAATTTAAGAATGCGACAATTCTGATGTTTTTGAGTGGTATCAAAATGGCGATGGTATTTGGCTTTGCTGGAAATCCATTTTAGTTTCGAAAACGAACGCGAGTGGCGCTCTCACGCAAGTCACTGATCAGTGCTGTACCTATTGGAAATCTAAGGATTAAAGTGCGGGTATTTTCGACTTTTAATTGAAATTATAATGGAACAAAATTTGGATAAATCACCAATTATGGATTCGAATATAATTACGGTTGTAACCTTGAAGGAGCTACTTTGCATTGAGGATCTTCCATCAAAAGGAAGCAAATCAGAACTGGTCAAAAGATTGACAGAAGCCGACCCGTCAGGAACGTGGTTGGAAGAAGCTGCTAAAATCCAAAACATCCACACGGAGAGACCTGATATTCACCAACAAAAGATCAAGGAAGAAATAATGGATCTCACATCTCAGGACATTTTGCCTATCTCTCAGACTCAAGAAGGTAATAATGAAAATGTCAGTGCTGGAGCAAGGACTTCCATTTATCAGGAAATTAATGTCAGTGGTGGAGCAAGGGCTCCCATTCGTCAGGAAATTGATGCCAATGCTGGAGCAAGGGCTCCTATTTATCAGGAAATTGATTTTATCAGAAGAGAGCGTGATCTTTTGCTACGTGAGTTAGATCTCGTAAGAAGAGAAAATGATTTACTTCGAAGTACCCAGAGTCGCGATCCTGAGTCAAATCATTCGCGTTCAGCAAATATTAATACACTTAAGGAGTTATTGGGAGACTTCGAGGGAAACAATGTAGATTTTCGCAAATGGCAGGAGCAGTATAAGTTGCTGGCCTCAATGTTTGATCTTCGTCTCACTAGAATGTCACTTCGTAAAAAATTCGAAGATGGGAAATGGAAAGCCACCGAAACATTCAGTGATTATTTTCATGAGAAAATAATTCTCGCGAATGAAGTCCCAGTAAACGAAGACAAAATGGTTGACTACCTAACTGATGGCATACCGGACACAACAATTCGAAATCAGGCTAGGATTCAGTGTTTTAATGAAAAGAAGAGTCTATTAGAAGCCTTTGAGAAAGTTACACCTTCTAGTGATAGAAAAGTACAGGGAGCATCGAAACTGGAGATCTCTTCAGATTCCAGCGTTAAAACGAGTTCTGAGGATTACAAGACTAAGGCCGATGAAGCTTCGAAAAATCGGTCATATAGCAGTCGCTCTGTTAGTCGATGCTTCAATTTTAATAGATTTGGACATCTCGCTCCAAACTGCACAATGCCTAAGAGAGAAAAAGGTGTATGTTTTAAGTGCTTGTAACGCCGTAAAATTTATTTAAATTTTACAGCTTACAAAATTATTTAATTTTCAAATTTACTTAAATCCCTTGTTTATTTAGAAATTTTAGAAGCTGAAAAGGTTATTTCGAGACTTGGATACATTATTTAGATAACTTAATTTAAGTATTAATTCTTTGTAATTTTCTCTATTTTATGTAATTTTCATCATCGAGTCGTATACACAGTGTGTCCCAAAAATAACCGAACTTTTTGGATATAGAATAAAATACACATTATATTACCTTTGAAAGTTATTATTTATACAAAATAGGTTCCATTAGACTGAATACAACATTTGGAACGATCAACCAACGCATGCATAGATTTTCTTATGTCATTGATAGAAATGTTCTTCAGCACCTCTGTTCCGGCTGCTTGAATGGCTGGGATATCATCATAAAATGCTCCTTTCATCTTGGTTCTCAATTTTGGAAATAGAAAATAGTCACATGGTGATAGATCAGGTGAATACGGAGGGTGGTTGATGAGAGAAATCCGTTTTTTCATTAAAAATTCGTTCACATTTTTGGTCTTGTGAGGTGGTGCATTATCGTGCAATAAAAACAGCTGTTTTCCTGCTGGATATTCAGGTCTAACACGACCAATTCTTTTCCACAAACGATGTAAAACGCCTAAATAGTATTCTCCATTAACAGTTCGACCTTCTAGAACAAATTCCTTGTGGACAATACCCTTTGAATCATAAAAAGTAATCAACATTGTCTTGATTCGAGACTTCTGAAAACGCAATTTTTTTGGTTTTGGCTCGCCTTTGGTCTTCCATTCAGCAGATTGACGCTTAGTTTCAGGGTCATATTTAAAGCACCATGTCTCATCACCAGTTATGATCGAATCAAGAAAGTCTGGATCGTTTTCAGCAGTTTCAACAATGTCTTTGCAATGCTCCACACGAGCGATTTTTTGGTCTTCATTTAATTCATGTGGAACAGAACGCGCACAGATCTTTCTTTTACCCAAATCTTCAGTTAAAATTCTCCAAATAGTGTTTTTACTCGTATTTAATTCCTCAGCCAACATTCTCGTAGTAAAATTTGCATCGATACCAATGATTTCACGGACTTTTTCCACAAATTCAGCACGATTACTAGCTTCTGAACGATCTGGCCTTAGGTCGTGATTTAAATCCTCACGACCATTTTTAAATCGTGTAAACCACGTATAAACTTGAGTACGACTCATACAATCATCACTATAAACTTTTTTCATCAATTCGTATGTCTCAGCGAATTTTTTTTCAAGTTTAACACAAAATTTTATATTTTCTCTTTGTTCCATTTTTGTTTTGTAACATTAGCACACTTTTTCTTGTATTGAAATGGCTGTAACTTTAACATCTGTCATCCGATTTAAATGAAGTTAGGTGCGTTTGAAAGAGGATGAATGTATCTTTTTTATGCTGTAAGTTTTTAATAGATGGCGCTGCATGTTGTATGATATAAATATAAAGTTCGGTTATTTTTGGGACACACTGTGTATCATCATATAATTATGATTTATGAAGACTTCACATCATCTATAAGGATTTCTTGAGGCTAAATATGATTATGGAATTATGGCAATATTTGAAGATTCGCGCCCTTTACTATACCCTGATGAGACGATCTGAGGATAAAGAATATTTCTTCTAGTCACATCCCACGCGTCATTGAGCAACTTCTAAAATGCCTCTGTATTTTAAAATATAATACAACAGACTTATTTACCTGGTGTGAAATTTGGGAATTGTCGTAACGTGGAAGATTCTACATATATTCAAGAATATTATGACTGTTGATGTTCGTGATTGAGTCACCTTGTTCAACATGATATTTTTGAATGCTTCTATAGTCGCGGGTAGCCAAGACCCACTATTATAATTGATGATGTCCGTGATTTAGTCACCTTGTTCGTCATGTTTAATACTGGAGAAGTTATTATGAAGAATAACCAACATCAAGACTGAATTAATTGGAATGCTCTATTTATTAATTCAGAAGAATATTTGAATTTGAATCAGCAACAAGAACCATGGAAATCGTCTACAATATCCACCAATCAGAGGTCGAAACAAAACACTGTCGGTAACTAGGCGACGACGTTGCCAACGAAGCAAACATTCTCCTTCATTCCATACCTTTTCGTCACCAACTTCTAAAAGAGAAACATCTTTTATTTTAGTCCTCCAAATTTAGTTTATTGATTTAATCCCCATAAAGATTCATCCGAAATATTTAATCTTCGAGTATTTGAGAATTATTTCCGGTAAGATTTTTGTTTATTTCATTTGAGGAATTCAGATTTAGTTCATCTTGTTTGTGTCTTTGTATTTTATTGGAGTAGCATCATGATTTCTTTTTTTTAGTGATTGTTTTGTATCGATTGGCCAAGAAAGCCTCGATCAATTAAAATTCAATAATTAGTTGGCCAAGAAAGCCCTAACTAATATTAATGATTGATGCTTGTAGATCCATTTAATTAATATTTCGAGTCAATTCTGAATTTCTCAATTGGATTCTCATTCTTTTTCATGTTATTTTAATTATGTCTATGTAATTCTGAATTGTACCAAGTCCGAAATAACTAACGAAAGGTCACTTATTTATTTAAGATTTGATTTAAGGTTAGGAATTCTGTAAATTTCTTACATTTAGAATTCTGTAAATTTCTTGCATTTAGAATTCTGTAAATTCTATACATTTAGAATTCTGTCAATTCCATACATTTAGAATTCTGTCAATTTCATACATTTAAAATTCTGTCTATTTCATAACTCTTTACAGATTAATTTAAATCCGTAATTTATTACAAAATATTTGAGACTTCTGTAATTCGTAAATTATCTAATATAATTAGATAATATTCCTTTTTTTCTTTAGACTCCCATAGTTTTGTAAACTAATTTAAAAATGTAATTTCGAATTCAAACAATATAATTATCTGAAATTCGTTCTTTGTGAAAATAACCCATGTGAACACCTCGAACTTCAAGATTACTTGAATAAATTGTTAAATTTTCTAATTAACTCTATTATTTTATTTTGAAGTAATTTAAATTATTTAGATAATCTTTTCAGAATAGAATCCTCCCCTCTACCATTATCCAGAATTTGGGGCTGAGCTAGCAAACTTAATCGGAAGAATTGAAATATTCCTTTTTTTTATTTTTTTTATGATGATTAAAGTCCGTTAAATTTGAGTTGACCAAAAGGTCTGGCGCCTGTCATTTTATTGAAATTAAAGAAATAAAATTCTTCCAATATAACCTAACTAAAAATAATAGTTTGGGTTATATGCTACAAAACTGGACATCAAATTAAAGATTGTCCAGAAAGGGATCCTGCAAAAGATAAGTCATTGCAGATCAACAACATTGCTGAAAAGAACATCAACGAAAAGAAATTCTTCAAGAACATCGAGTACGAAATCAACTCAACAATTGGCGTGTTTAAGCTGTCACTGGATACCCTTCTGGACACAGGTAGTCCCATCAGTTTTTTGAAGAAATCGCTTGTTCCCGATGCAGCTCTTAATTCTAATGTTGCTAAGATTAGTGAGTATAAAGGTATAAATGATAGCGGATTACAGTTTTTCGGACTGGTAAAGTAAATGTCCCAGTTTTCGGACGGATGAGTACTTTCTGCATTATATTTACTTTTTTCTGTATGTTAGTTGTGTTGAAACTCTAATTAAAAAGCGCCAAGCGATAATTTAAGGTTCGATTTTGCCTACAGAAAAAAAAGTTTGTGAGTGGACCTTCAGAAAAATTTCTAATAAATTAATTAAACTTGAAGCTCCCGCCGAGGCTACATTTTGCACCATCTGCTAGAGAGTAGTGGTTAGGATTATCATAACAGTTGTGTGTTATTGGGTTCACTATTTGAGTATTAAACAATTTATTTCTTTTTCTATAAACTGTAAAAATAATTGAATTTCATAATTAGATAGAATAAAATAGTGAAAAAATGCTTTTTATATTGAAAAATAGAGGTCCTGAAACAGGGACAGTAAAATCAGACAATTTCCCAGTTTTCGGACTCCAGCGTACTTAACCTTCTTTACGTCAAATAAAGAAGGTTAATATACAATATATAAAAGCTTAAATGATTAAAATATACATAAAGTGTTGGAAGATAACAAACTTTTATAATACTCGTGCTGATACTGTTAAATACTATGTAGATTTTATATAAATATTTCAATTCGAAATCAAATATAAATTGATAAATAAATTACAAAAAACTAACTGAATTATCTCTTACTATTTACTTAATTATTTTTAACGAATAAAAAAATAACCTCATTTCATCATATTTATAACTGTCCGATAACTAGGCCTTAGGGCGTCCGAAATCTGGGACATTCAAAATTCAGCCATCCGATAACTGGGCCATCTTACAACTGTCTTTTTATTAATTATAAATAATATTTAGAAATTAATTTTATATTGGAAAAAAATTTTTACGCATTTAAAAGAGTTGTTAAAATTCGAAGGGAAAAAAATCAAACAACAATATTAAAAAATGTGTTTGAAAATAAAAGAAAACCATGCGATTCTCTCTTAAATGTCCGAAAACTGGGACATTCACCTTAACTGCTAATATAACAATGGACAATTATGTTTCAAAAAATGCATCAATGTATATTGTACCAGATTCGACTATGAAAAGTTCGGTTGTTTTAGGTCGCGATGTAATTGACAGCTTTGGTTTAGAATTGATCAATTTTATTTATATAACTTACGATATCCATTTTCGAATATAATAACGAACGTGTGCTTTTGCGCTCACGTATGCCTTTTTTTAAATCTTATATAATATTTTATGATATATTATTTATTTTTTTCCAATGAGATATAATTAAAATTTTATTTTGAAAATTTCAGTTTTATAGGAATAACAATTACATGATATGAATTTTAAAAACTCAACCAATTTTCCTAAAATAATATATATTTTTACATTCTCATCAGAGAAGGTATTAGATTTGTGTAAAATTTGACCCCCCCAGTTTTTGTCAAATGTCCACGTTTTGGGACCCCCTGAACCCGAAAAACAGGTTTTTACGTGTGTGTGTGTGTGTAGATTTTTAGTTTGTGAGCACGATAACTTTCGAAAGAATTGACAGATTGGATTGTCCTTTGGTGTACTCTTTTAGTGTCCTAAAATGAAGGTCAAGTTCGTTGGCCAGCCATTTTGGATAAAAATTCAAAAAGTTGCAGCATTTTGAAAAATTTTGAAACCACTTTTTTTTTTAATCTAACAATTCTAATGATGCACGTTCGTAGTACTCAAAAAGTTGAACAATTTTTCTTAATGACTTTTTTGGATAAAAAAAAAATTGAAAGATTTATAACATTTTGAAAATCCAAAAAAATGAAAGAAAACATAAATTAGAAGCCAAACAACGCACGATATGAAAAAAAGTCTAAAGATGAAAAATGTTTTTTTTTGAACGGCCTATAGGATCCGCATAACAACTTTTTGAATTTCCTTAAAAAATCGAAAATTCAAATTTTGAGCCAAAAAACGCGAGATGCAAAGAAAATGATAAGAAACATAATTATTCGCCTTAAAAAGATCTATAAGTTCTCCTTTGGCCATTTTTCAATAGGATGAGTAGTTTTCGTTTTAATCGTGAAAAATATTGTTAAACAGAGCCGAGCGCGGAGCGCGAGGTTTAAATCAAATATCGAGCGCAAAGCGCGAGTGCCCTGATGAGAATGTGCTCCTTAAGGTCGATAGAGCCTTAAGTAAATTAGTTAAATTTTGCATTCAAAGCTGTAATTTAATTTAATTTAAATTTAATTTAATTAAATTTTACAAAATATATAAAAATATAAATTACAAATATAAAAAAATAAACTAAAACTAAGGACCTTAAGGAGCACATTCTCATCAGGGCACCCGCGCTTCGCGCTCGATATTTGATTTAAACCTCGCACTCCGCGCTCGGCTCTGTTTAACAATATTTTTCACGATTAAAACGAAAACTACTCATATATACAGGGTGTCCCACCACCTATACAACTATCGGTAATATGTGATAGAGCACAAAAAAATAAACAGAAAAGTCCTCTTCCAAATTTTGATCTGAGCCTTATTTTGAGCACAGTAAAGCTTTAAATTAACTCAACACTTGATACACAAACAAATGGTTGCTAAATCTCGCTCCTGATTGGTTCATTATGCCCAAATTTAAAGCTTTATTGTGCCCAAACTAAGGCCCAGATCAAAATTTGCTTGAAGACTTTTCTGTTTCTTTTTTTTGCGTTCTATCACATATTACCGGTAGTTGCATAGGTGGTGGGACACCCTGTATAACACTGCTTTACCAAGTAATGCTTCGGTGGAAAGATTATTCAGCACCGCAGGTTTAATTCTAAACGAAAAGAGAAACAGACTGAACGACAGGATGTTTGAAACACTATTAATGTTGAAATTGAACAAAAATTATTATAATAAAACTTAAATTTTTGCAAAACTTATATTAATATGTTCAATTAATAAAGTATCTTTCTTGATTTGCGGTATTTTAATCAAAATTTCATCTTCAAACGCATTTGTTATTTTTATAAGATATATTATAGTTTATTATACGAATGGTAATGCGTAACATTTTTTTAATAACGGGGAAAACACTGATCTCCTAGAATTTTAAGAAATACCTACCTTAAAATTGCGAGATTTTTTTTTATCTCTTAAAATAACACTAAATTCTTAAATATTCCTTTTCTATTATAAAAAGATAATTGAGTCGAAGTCGAAATATCGTAACGCCTATTCCGCACTCCTGATTCGTCATGTAAGTATCGATAGTGATTTTCGACAATCGATACTTGCCGAATCGTGAATTCCGCGTGAATTGAATTTGAAATTTTGAATTTGGTTTCGTTAATAATCATTTTGTCACGAGTCTAAACTCGAAATACATTGAAAATCTAGGAATTTTAAGGAAATTTTGTGGAATTTTGAAAGATTTCATGGGAGATAATGGGATTTTAAATGTTATCATAGAATTTTAAAGAATTTCAAGAAGTTTTTGGGAATTTTTAGAATTTTTCACGACTGATCAAATTTCAAATTGTGACTTTAAGGTACTTTTATGACTTAAAATTTTTATTTTGTGCGATTTAAATAAGGAATTTAAAACTTTATAGGGAATTTTATTGAGGAATTTCAAAAGCTTTTTATGATTTTTAAAAAATTCTGTAAAAGATTTTGTAATATTTTTAAGGATTTTATGGAATTTGATGAAATCCTTAATGATTTTAAGAGATTTTCACTAATTTTAATATGGATTTCAAGAGATTCATGATTTTGAAGGTTTTTATGTGCATTTTTAACGATTTTCAAGTGATTTTTACGAAATTTAAGAGATTTTTAGGATAATAAAACGATTTTGTGGAATTGAATTGGATTTGAGGATATTTCGTGAAATTTTAAGGAATTTTATAAGATTTCTAATAATTTTAAGTGATTTCGAGATATTTTTCTGATATTTAAATGATTTTGTGAGAATTTTAAACGATTTCATGGAATTTTATAAGATTTCTATGTAATATTTTTAAGGGATATAAAAGTTATAAAGAGATTTTAAATGTTACCGTAAAATTTCAAGAATTTTTCTGGGAATTTTAAGAGATTTTAAAGTTTGTCATGGAATTTCCAAAGTTTTCTAGGAATTTTTAGAGATTTTCATGAATTTTAACGTGGATTTCAGAAGATTTATTAGTGAAAAATTTTCTGGAATTTTTAAGGATTTCATGGAATTTGAAGATATTTCTAATACTTTAAAAGGATTTTAAAGGATATAAAAGGGACTTGAATTGTTATCATTGAATTTAAAAGAATTTCAAGAAGTTTCTGAAAATTTTAAGAGATTTTCACGAATTTTAAGCGATTTCACAGGTTTTCAAAGATTTCTTAGAATTTTTAGAGATTTACACGAAGTTTAACATAGATTTTAAGATATTAGAGAAATAAAATATAATAAATTATATAATATTGAAAAAGAACATAAATGCGCGCGCGGAGCGCGCGTTCGTTCTTGTTTGATTAAAAGGCAGAATTCGAATATTAAGGTTATAAATTAGATGCAACGTTTTAAGTATTTTAGATTCTCTTGGAATATAAATTAGTTTTCTAACTTACTACAGATTTTCCTTTAAGAGCTTCTGGATATTGCCAACCCACTGTAAAAGTCTGTGATTCTTTTTCTAAACCTGAAAATATAATAATTTAAATCAAAAAATCACAAATATATGATTTAAAAAAGAATTCATGTCTTCTTTTTTACTGATTAAATTTTTGCTTACATTTGTCTATGTCTGGTTCTAACTGGTATTTTTTCGCACTTTCTGCAGACAGAGATTGTCTTTTCTCCGCTGTACTTGTAGAAGCGCGTAAAGCTTTGTCTAACTTGTCTATTTGCCTGGAAATAAGAAGAAAGTCTTAATAATAAAATCGTAAATAAAAAATGTAAAGTCAGAAAACAAGAATTTTTAGGTGGTACAAAAATATTCTAGAGCACAAGCCAGAACTACAATTCCTCAAAATCTCCTCATAAAACTCAAATGTACAGAAAATAGCCTTATGATAAAAAATTCTAAAAAAATTTTTTTCTTTTATTGTAAAACCTGTAAATTAATAATTCGAAAGAAAAATCTCAGAAAAATGGACAGTATTTAGACAAACACTTGTCAAAGTTTCGATTTTTACATGTATTTTAATGGAAAAATGCTTATTTGAGTAAAATTTTTTTTTTCTCAAAACCTCTATGATAGATTTGGTTAAAACTTTTATATTTTGACGATCAGACTGACCGCAACAAAAGATTCATACCCACGAAGTAGAAAGATTAACTGCTAAGTTATGAAGCGACTTTCAAATAAGTAGAGGAAGCGTACATAGCAAGAATATGTTTTGAACTAACTTTAGGGGATGTTTGAACATCTCTTAAATAATGAGTATGAAGTTCCTAACGTTAACGCATAACGAAAAATAATTTTAATTTCAAATGTATGAAAGCTGTTATTTTATGACAGAGAATATTCGTCTACAACCCTAAAAAATGCCTAAAGCAGTTTCAAGCCGTCATCACATGAGGAACTCACCCAAACTACCCATAAATAGTTTTAACTAGCTGTGAAGTTGTATCAACTTTTGTGCTCATTACAATAAAGCACAACTTTCTTATTATTCAATGAAATGCATTAATCTTATAGGTCAATCGATTCGTCTCGACGAAAGGAACCTTTATTTTCCGTATGTCAGCTTTGAATTTTGAATATTTGAGAAGTTATAGTTGAAAAACTAATTTTTTTAAATTAAATAGAACCATAACATTGTTATTTTTCAATGAAATGAAATAATATTATAGACCAATCGATTCGTCTCGACATAAAGAATATTTATTTTCCTTACGTAAACTTAAAATTTTGGTTATTTGAAAAGTTATAGTTAAAAATTAATTTTTGAAAATACAATTAACCATAACATCCTTATTTCTTAATGAAATGCTTTAATTATATAGGTCAATCGATTCGTCTCGATAAAAGGAATCTACGTTTTCCTTACATCAGCTTTAAATTTTGAATATTTCAGAAGTTATAGTGAAAAAATGAATTTTACGAAAATTATAAAAGTACATAAAACTTGTAAAATTAAATATTTTGTTAAACCATTGTAAGAAATTCAACTAGGTGTATAATGAAATAACTATGCAAAATTTCATCAATTTATCTCTACGCGTTTTCAAGAAATTGCTGGATCGTGACATACATCCACACACACACACACACACACACACACACACACACACACACACACACGGACAATTTTTCAAGACATCAAGTTAGATATATTGACCTTAAAATATGTTGAAAAAAACCTTTTTTAGGAAACTGGATTTAGTCACCACTACAAAGCTTCCTCTATGAGGAAGCAAAATTCAATAAAATCAGTCTAATTCAAAAATTCGCCTAGTTCTTACTGATAATGATTTCAATTGATACCAAAGGAGCACACATAAAGTTTCAACCCCCAGCGCATGTAGAACTCACCACAGACACCCCCAAATATTTTTAAAAGTTCAATAAAGTCACCCTAATTAAAAAATACGCTGATACAGTTGATACCAAAGGGGCAAAAAATGTCAACCCCTCAGCGCATGTAGAACTCACTCCAACCACCCCTGAATATCTTAAAAGTTCAATGAAATCACCCTAATTGAAAAATACGCTAGTTTTTTTCTGACAAAGTTTTCAGAACCGAAACTTCGAAGAAAACTCCGATTTTATTCGATAAAGCTGAATTGAATGATCTCATAATAAATCTGAATTTATAAGAAAAAAAGGACATAAGCACATAGCCAGCGAATGGCTTTTATTCATAGATTCAAATAAGACTAGTCTTAAGGAGTTTTTCTGCATAATGGTAATGAGTTTCCATCCATACGACCATACCTGTTGTTTATGCTTCACATTTAAAAGAGTGCTACGAAGGTCTGAAAATAAATTACTACGCACACCGTTGCTCAATTTTTTTAGACTTTCAAGTGATTGCTAGAGGAGAGTACCCTAATATGAGATACCAACTCTGTTTGGTGTGATTGCCGGAATTCTATGGACTGAATTTAAAAGTAATACATGTCATTTTCAAGCGAATTTAGTTTACCATAAGATTCTGAAATGAAAAATTTTATTAAATTTTTTTTTTCTGAAAATCCATAAAATGTAAAAAAAGTTCTTTTTCCAAACTCGTCAAACTATTGTCATAATATGAGATACCCCAGGAAATCGCTAATAAAATATAAAATAAAGTATTATTTTTAATGAAAAATTTTATTCTATGTTTCCGAAGTATAATTTACATTTACATTTCTCCATGTTTTCAAATTCTAAAGAAAAACAAATAAAATTAAAACATCCTTTCTGTAACTTTGGAGCACTTATAAATGTCTATTTTCATCCATTCCAATTCCATAGTACGAATTTAAACATCCCCTCTAGTCCGTCACCCCCACATACCTAAATAAACATAAAAACACTTGTAGAATTGCGTATAAATCTTTCCTGCAATTAAAATTAGTATTTTTCCTTTTTTATTAAAGTACATAACCTCTAAAGTCTAGCAGCGCTGACGCTGGTCTCTTTCGCATGGGTGTATCTCATATTATGAGAACCACACTGTGCAACTACACACTTACTATGCCTAACCTCTACAATGAAAAACTTGAACACTATCGATATTTTCCTACTTAGTTATTCAATCTCTATCCCCCCAGGCAGACTTTACTGCTAAATACTTATCCAATACATAATAAATAGGATTTAAAGATTTACCTTCCAAGAACTCGACCAGCATCGATTTTACAAAAAGTTCGCTCAGAATCTTTTGAAGCACAATAAAAAAATGAATTTACCATAAAATTACTTTTTCTTCAAGGCTTACAAGTTAGTTATAGAACGAACAAAGTGCGTCTCTTAGTTTAGCTAAAACCCCGCTATCCCATATTACGAGAATATCTCACATACGGGTACTCTCCTCTCCTCTATTCTATTCTATTCTGTTCTATTCTATTCTACCACTATGCCCTTGCCAGCAGTTTAGCTAAAAAAAAACTTTGTTGAATCTGGTGACTGTCCCTGTGGAGATCTTTATGAAAACATCAATCATGTCTTATGGGCCTGTCTCCGCTTCAACGAATAGAGAAAGAATCTTGTAAAATCTCTAATCAAAGAGAAAAAGTTTCTCCCATTTTATGTGGATTGCTTTCTTTATGACCCTCATGGTTCCGCTTGCTACTCTATCCTCAAATTTCTTAAAAGTTGTGACTTACTCGTGTAATAATTCACTTATAACTCTTCTAATGCTTCTTTTCTCTATGGTATCTATAATAATAAACAAAATTACACGTACACTTCATGCTTTAATCTACACACGCTTTATGGCATATGAGCCCCAAATGTTGTAATATTAGGTGCACAACTTTGCTTCCGCCGATTTTTTCGAAAATTTGAGGCTTTATTCTGAAAAAGTGATTACCTCTTTATGATTCAAAGTACTGTCCGTCACTAGCCACTACTTTTTGCCATCTTTCGGGCAATTGTCGGATACCATCTCGAAAAAACTTTGCGTCTTTTGAGGCGATCCACGAATCGATCCATTCTTTAACTTCTTCATAAGAGTGGAAATGCTGCTTAGCTAAGCCATGTGCCATCGATCGGAACAAATGGTAGTCGGAAGGAGCAATGTCTGGAGAGTACGGCGGGTGTGGTAAGACTTCCCATTTTAGGGTTTCCAAGTATGTCTTGACGGGTTTTGCGACATGTGGCCGAGCATTTTCATGTTGCAGGATAACTTTATCGTGTCTCTCTTGATACTGTGGCCGTTTCTCCTTCAATGCTCGACTCAAACGCATCAATTGCGTTCGATACCGATCCCCTGTGATAGTTTCACTCGGTTTCAACAGCTCAAATTACACCACACCGAGCTGGTCCCACCAAATGCAGAGCATAACCTTGGCACCGTGAATATTCGGTCAGGGCGTAGATGTGGAGGCATGTCCGAGCATTCCCCATGATTTTCTGCGTTTGGGATTATCGTAGTGAACCCATTTTTCGTCGCCGGTTACAATGCGATGTAAAAAACCCTTCCGATTCTGTCTTTGAAGCAGCTGTTCACAAGCAAAGAAACGGCGTTCAACGTCTCTTGGCTTCAATTCATAAGGAACCCAATTTCCTTGCTTCTGAATCATTCCCATGGCTTTGAGGCGTTTCGAAATTGCTTGTTGAGTGACTCCCAATGATTCTGCTAATTCTTCTTGCGTTTGGCACGAGTCTTCAGCAAGTAATGTCTCCAGTTCGGAATCTTCGAAAATTTTTTCTCTTCCGCCGCCATGCCGGTCCTCGACATCAAAATCACCGCTTTTAAAGCGTTGAAACCACTCATGACACGTTCTTTCACTAAGAGCAGCGTCACCGTAAGCACTTGAGAGCATTCCATGAGCCTCAGCTTTTTGTGTTACCATCCAAAAGGACCAAAAATATCCGTCACAGCGGCTGCTAAATACTTGAGAAAGTCAATGTCGTTCATTGTGAAGTGAGTTGAGCGGTATAAAGTTGATAAAACAGTCGACGACCTTCCTGAAAGAGGCAAATCTCGAGTAACAACCAGGGTATTGTATGTTTAGAGCTCTTCACGGAGAACTTCAATGCTCAGAAAATGCTTCAAATATATCAACGCGGTCTTCTAAGGTCTGCTAAAAAGATGTTTGGAGCCGATAATGCTGATTGTATCTTGCAAGAGGATAACAACCCGAAACATCGAAGCCGTCTGCACCGCTTGGAAAGCGGAAAATGACATCACAACCTTGAACTGGATATCACAGTTCCCAGATGCAAATCCAATCGACAATATCTGGAGCATTTTGAAGAGAAAGCTTGCTGGAAAGCGTGCATTCACCCTAAAACAGCTGTCGCAAAAATCAAGAAGATATGGCTAGATTTACCAACGGACTACGCTGAAAGCATGCCGAAAAGGCGCCAGGCCATTCTGGACAACGATGGGGACTGGACCATTTATTAAGTAATGGCGCATTAGTCCTCTGAACGTCATTTAATTAAAAAAAAAAACGTTCAAAAATCTCCAATAGTTTTCAAAATATCTCGAACACGCTCTTATTGAACAGATTGTAAGTCTAATGAGGTTAAGAAGTCAGCTAATGTAAATTTGTTAATGGTAAATATGAATTTAAAGTTTCATAAGAGATATACAATAGGTAATTCTATGATTGAAGGTTATGTTGATTTAGGCAGTATTGTTAGGCAGTAACTTAGAAATTTTTTGGGTGCCCCCCGATTATCATTACGGCCCTATCCCAATATTTATTTTCGAAAGTATATTGTAGGATAAATAAAGAAAACTCACCAAGTGTTTGGGGTCTGATGGAATCTTAGAATCCATCTAATGAAAAATACATCGCGTTTTTTTATGAGAAAATGTATACATATATTGATGGAAAATATACACTTTCTGAAACGTTGACACCAACACTAATGAATACCGAGCAGCGACAAATGTCGAGGAAAAGAGATAGCGAGTGTAAAACACACGACTTCAATGATTTTTTATAGACACAACACAGGCACTAAATAAAAAAACGCTCTTTGTAGTCAATTTCAACATAATGAAATTTATAATTATGAAGCTAAATTTCATAAGCCGATGTGAAACGTGCCTAAAAAAAACTTCCAACTTTTTTAAGATGTAGACGACTGACGATGACAGATGAAGAGGTAGGAGGGGTACGGGAAGTCGATTTAGCAGCGTGCTTTATAAATGACTTGTGAACTTAGTAAATAACTTTATAAATAATAATATATCTTTGCATTTCTGTATGAATAATATTTAGGATATATGTTTATAACGAACATTGTTAGTTTTTATATTTATCTTCGCGTGTCCTTCCTACCTCTTCATCTGTCATCATCAGTCGTCTAGATCTCAAAAAAGTTGGAAGTGTTTTTTAGATACGTTTCGCATCGACTAAATGAAATTGACTTTAAAGAGCGTTTTTTTTATTTAGGGCCTGTGTTGTGTTTATAAAAAATCATTGAAGTCGTGTGTTTTACACTCGCCATCTCTTTTTCTCGACATTTGTTGCTGTTCAGTGTTCATTAGTGTTGGTGTCAACGTTTCAGAAAATGTATATTTTCCATCTATATATACATTTTCTTATAAAAAAACGCGATGTATTTTTTATTAGATGGATTCTAGCAATGAGCTCCACACAGACACAAGCAGAAAGGGCTATACTGCTATCCTGCTACAAAGATCACCAAAAGATCATCAGTTACATCCAGTATATTACATGAGCCGAAAAAAAATTGTCTAGCTACGAATTAGAAATGTTAGCGTTAATCGTGGCACTGCGTAAGCAAGATATTTCTGATAAAATATCCAGTTAGTCCATTGAATTAGAAACTTTTAAATACACTATTGAACACCGATCAGGCAACAGGATAAAACATGTTGACGGTTTGAGTCGTTGTCCAGTCATGTGTACTTTAATGCAGATAATAGCTTACTGTGTGAAATGCATCCTGGGAAAAAAGGTACAAGGAAAGCAAGAAGGATACTTGCACCATTTAACAAAAGATAGCATTCCACTAAACACGTACCATATAGACCACCTAGGACCGTTATAGACTACAAGCAAACAATAACATAATATTTTAACGGTCATAGACGGATTTACTAAATACACTTGGTTGGTCAAAAGATTATTTTTGGTAATCCAGCCTTGATTATCACATATAAAGGATCAGCTTTTACGTCAGAAGAGTTTAATTCATAGTGCGAAAAGGAAGGAATTCAGAATTTAAAGGGTTAGTACCAAAGAAAATTTTTGAAAAATCAATTTTCTAAAAAGTGCAAATTCTTATAATAAATATATGTGGAATTGTTGGGTTAATCCTTATTTTGGTCATAAATATCGAGAACAGTTCGAAAAACGCAAAACAACGTAATCATCTCGAACGCACCGAACGTGCATTTGGCGCGCGTTTGAAGCAAATGACCTTGAAAATTGAACTCAAGGTCAAAATTTATGGTACAGTTAAATGTCCCTCTCGATCTTAGTCAACTTTTGTCTAAACAATTTTTTCGTAAATAAAGTATTTTAGAAGATACTTATAGATTAATATGGATCACCCTGTATTTTAGAACAAAAACTTTAAACGCGTTTTTCTCGAAACAACGTTTTTCAACCTGGTCGCCATGATTGAGAAAAAAATTTTCAATCGATCGGGCTGAAATTTGGATATGTTATTCTACGCATATGTCTTCATCGCGTGAACCAAAATCATAATTATTGATTAATATTTAACCCTTTTTGCTTCCTCATAGAGGAAGCTTTGTAGTCGTGACAAAATCCATTTTCTAAAAAAAGTTTTTTTTTGATAAATTTTAATTGGAATATACATAGTATGATGTCCTGAAAAATTGTCCGTGTGTGTGTGTGTGTGTTCCCTTTTTTTTTGTTCCCACCATATCTCTTAGAACGTTTGTATAGAAATGGATGAAATTTGGCACACTTCTTCCACCCTATAAAACCTTAATTCTATCACAAGGGTTTAAAAAAATATTTAATTTTACAAGTTTTATGTACTTTTAAAATTTTTTTTAAATTTATTTTTCTACTATAACTTCTCAAATCATCAAAATTCAAAGCTCGTGTGCGGAAATTAAAGATTCCTTATGTCAAGACGAATCGATTGACCTGTATGATTAATGCATTTAACTGAAAATTAAAGAAGTTATGGTTATTTATAATTTTCGTAAAATTCATTTTTGCACTCTAACTTCTCAAATATTCAAAATTGAAGGCTGATGTAAGGAAAATAAAGATTCCTTGTGTCGAGACGAATCGCTTGACCTATATGATTAATGCATTTCGTTAAAAAATAAAGATGTTATGATTAATTGTATTTTTAAAAATTAATTTTTCGACTATAACTTTTCAAATAATCAAAATATTGACTTGACGTAAGGAAAATAAATGTTCCTTGCATCGAGACGAATCGATTGGTCTATAATGTTATTTCATTTCATTGAAAAATAACAAAGTTATGGTTCTATTTAATTTTAAAAAATTAGTTTTTCAATTATAACTTCTCTAATATTCAAAATTTGAAGCTGACGTAAGGAAAATAAAGGGTCCTTGCGTCGAGACGAATCGATTTACCTATAAGATTAATGCATTTCATTGAAAAATGAGAAAGTTATGCTTTATTGTAATTTTCGAAAATGAATTTTTTGAATATAATTTCTCAAATAATCAAAATTTAATGTTGATGTAAAGAATGCTTAATGATTTCTCTATGAGGAAGCAAATCATATTTGCTTACAGGAAGCAAAGTGCTCATTGAATGAGCACAAAAGTTGATACAACTTCACAGCTAGTTTAAAACAATTTACGGTTAAAAAAAAGGTGAAAAATTTTCAAGTCGGCCATTTTGTATATATTTTTTTTCGGATTTTAACTATTCTGGTTCATGCGAAAGTGACAAGTCTAATCTTTATAAATTTCGTTGATTTTTGTGTTTCCGAGCCTCCAAACTTGAGATATCATGGCGACCAGTTTTTAAAATGGGTAACTCCGGCAGCCATACCAGCCAGATTTATCATTAAAAAAAAAAAATTTTTTTTGGTAATAGTGTTTTATATCTATATTCATGTGTGAAAAGTTATAATCTGTAATATAAATTTTAATTTGAAAAAAAAAATTCTTAAAAAAAAGGTGAAAACTTTGGTACTAACCCCTTAACCGTGACGACAGGACTGCCAAGGGCTAATGGCCAAGTCGAAAGGTTGAATAAGACCATAATTCCAGTTATAACGAAACTGTCCATCGACGATCCATCCAAATGGTATCGCCATGTTGAACGTCTTCAACTAATATTAAACTTAACGTTTCAAAGGAGTATTAAGCGGCTACTCGAAGAAGAAATTCAAGCCGGATTTGAAGAAAATCGAGATTTCCGAAAGAAAGCTAAAAAATAAATTATAAAGGTACAAGAGGAGGAATCGTCATACTTATAATCTCAGGCGGCGTAAAGCTACTCAATATAAAGTAGGCAATTTGGTAGCAATCAAACGCACTCAGTTAAGGCCAGGTAGGAAAGTAAAGGCGAAGTATCATGGTCCATATAGAGTTGAGCGCGCGAAATCTAACGATACTTACGATGTCAAAAGCGTAGGATCCACCGAAGGACCTAGAAGTACCAGTACCTGTGCGGAATACATGAAACCATGGAAATATAAAATAATGGACCATGATAAAGAATGTAAAAAATATTTTAAAACCTACAAATCGATTTGGTTGACTTTGGAAGGACTATTTTCATCTGCGTAGGACAATTTCCTCTTTGTTAGTGCTACATCGGATTCGAAAACAGGATTTTCTTCTGTTGAAGTTTCAGCTCTGCTTTCATTTCGCTGTGAGTTTACATCTTCTGCTTCCTCCTACAAAAATAATTGCATTTTAGACTTATTGGGGGACAATAAATAATTAAATAATGAAGACCAAATTCATTTCAAACCGGTCAGGAAATAATTTTTAAACTAGAGTAAAGAGCATTTTTTTAAGTAGACCCACATTACTTCCAAATTTGATAAAATTTTTGGGGCTTTTTTAAAACCCACCGGACAATTTGGAAAAAATCGAAATTGAAAAAATAGCCAAGATTTTCATAAAAATATTTAGAGTTAATTCATTCGAAAATCAAATGATTGTTCTCTTCGTTTTTTTTTTTTTTGATTAAAAATAAATGTATTATAATATAGAGTTTATTACCCCGTCCAAAGGTCCTTTTAGTTTATCCCATAAGATCCTTTTTAGTTCCGAAAGTGGCTGAAAGAAAAATGTGCTGTTTGTTATGTTTGAATATTGCTTTTATATAATATATACACTAGAAGTCCCATTCTGGACAGACCCATTGCTGTCTTCTGAGAAATTGGGTTCGCTCCCAAATATAGATGAGAGAAGGTGAGGAGTTGAGAAGAGAGGCTCTGCGAGCTCGGCAGTGTTCGGCATTACTGCAGCCACAGAATAAGAAGTACTCTAAGGGGATAATTTGGTTAGCGGATCATCGTGGAGCCCGCCGAGCTCGCGTTGCAAACACCGATGCATAAGGTCCTGACTTTTTTACATGCTCGGGCATCCTATGTGTCAACTAACCTGTGCTGACCAAGCAAGATTCAACTGGAATGGGACTTTCAGTGTACTAAAAAAAAAATAAAGAATTTTAAGTGCATCCATGGATTTTCAGGGATTTTAAGATGTTTTTCAGATTTTCAAGAGGTTTTAACACATTTTAAGGGATTTCAAGGTTGTGAAATAATGGATTTCAAGAGGTTTCTAGAAATTATAAAATTGTAAAGGATTTTAACGATTCCAAGTGATTTTTAAAAGACTTTAAACTTCATAAAATCTTAAGGGATTTTAACCCTCGGAAAACACACTGGGTCAATTTGTCCCACAAAAAATTTTTGATCAAGAAACTCTTAAAGTAATTCGAAAAGTGAGGGGTCACTTAGGCTCTGGTAATATAGTTCCACTTTCCAACAGAGAGTATCTGAACCTTATCATGCGTAGAACTCATTAACATAGAGTTTTGAGTTTCGACTGAGCTGTCAGAGCGTGCGGACGTGTTTGTTTACGCTCCTGGTACCATCTGTTTATATTGTTCTCTCTGGTGCCTAATATAACATTAAAAGTCTCGATTTGGGATTTTAATTTTTCTCAGTGGCCAGTTATTCGTTGATTTTCATTCATATTCTGTGTGATGCTTTCCTTTTTTCGACGACTACAATTAGTGCGAAAAAGTGATGCGAAAACAGTTTAGGCTCTATAGTGTCGTTCATCAAGTGACAGTTATACTCACCACACGGATAGGCATAATGACAACAAGGGAGCTGAATACCGCTGAGGAAGAGAGATGGGAGAAACTAATGACGGCTATCAATACATTGACGACCTCCCACAACAGCTTGCGGGCTGAGATTCAGAGCTCCACACACCTACTCGAGGAAATCAACAACAAGTCTTCTGAGTTTGACAACAGAATGAGAGAAGCCGAATACGAACTTTCTTCTCTCAGCAATCAAGCTCGTGCTAAAAATATAATTCTGTTCAGATTCGAAGACACTGACAAAATAAATAGAGAATTATTCTCAAACATTCAAAAGATCTTCGTGGAGGTGGGTCTGGAGATAACTGAGGTCGCAATAGATGATATTTTTAGGCTTGGAAAAACTAAGGGCAACCGCCCTGTTATTACCAAATTCATTGCTACCAGATGGGTCAAACTTGTCTTCAGCAAAGTCATTGAGTTCAGAAAAATCAATCTTGCCATCGCTAATGACCGCACTAAGGAAGAAAGAGAAGAAAGAAAAGCTGTGATCAATAACGTTCAGAAACTCCAAGCTGCCGGCCTACAGGCTACATTGAAAGGGAACCAAATCCTTCTCGATAATAAGCCTTTGCAGAGGAAGGAGGTGGATTAAATTATGAGTGAGCACCAGAGACGGATTGCAGCGGACATGAATAGCGAAAGTAACGAGTCGGTGAAATCTCTCGAGACAGACCTGCCAAGAAAGAAAAAGCTTCCGACAACAACTTCTCAAATTACTACCAGGAACAAAGGAAGACCAAATAAACCGGACCATAAGCAGCCTCATAAAAGCCGACAATTGAACAGTTTCCTCAGCCGTGATACACCGAAATCTACGTTGAAGGTTGCAGTGCCGAAACAAAGACTATTTTCTAAAAACGGGGAAACAGATTAGCAGTTGGTCTGTAGGAACCCTACAGAATCAGCACTCGATGAAACCCCTTGCATCGCTCCAGGTGACCTGATAATTGCGGAATTAATTTTTTGGAATCTACATGGTTTTTGTAATATGACTGATATATGTGGCCACTTAGGGGACCGAGACATCCTTTGCGCATGTGAGACTTGGGTAGAGAGTAAAAAAATTAATCTCTTTCGATCCGCAGATCTTCAATGTATTTCTTCCCCAGCTTCTAGAAATAACCTTCATGGTAGGGTCTCTGGTGGGTTACTCATTACATATAATTCTAAATTCTATACAACTCGGGAAATCTCAATAACACCTAACTTTATCTTTCTCCGAGTTGAGTCTCACTACGCTTGCTTCATACTGGGCTTAATTTATATTCCCCCCCTGGAAGACTTGAATGAATACCTGGAGGATCTAAACTCTTTTTTTCATAAAATTTCAGCTTACTTTCCAAAGTTGCCAATTATTATAGGTGGCGATTTTAACTGCAGAGTGTCAGATCTGAACCAGTTGGACCCTTAGAATTTTTTTGTCAATAACATCTTCTACCCAGAAAGATCCTCCTGTGACAATTTCAGGAACTCTAGGGGGAAAAAATATGTGAACTTCATGGAAGTCAATGAACTTATCCTTCTAAATGGCTGCTCTCCCAGTGATACTCCAGCTAATTATACATTTATAGGCCCCCAAGGGTTAAATGTAATAGACCATGTTCTACGAAAGCACTTCACCTCGTTTCCGAACTTCGGGTCTCGCATCTTGCTTCGCTTTCCGACCACCTCCCTGTTATTCTGATCTTGATTTTACCCCATCTACCTCCAATTACTGATTTCGAGGCCCCTGAACTGGGCAAATTGTTTTTTGATAAAACGAAAGCGGAGGAATTCGCCTTTGCAATGGAGTGGAGGGAAGAGATGGCCAACATGTCCAAACGGAATCATATATCGCTCTCAAAATTTGGAATATAGGAAATGAGACATTACCATAAATTACGTTTGTATATTTAGTTAGAGCCATAATATTGAAAAAAATTAGATCCCTACTTTACCGACTTGATTTTTTTTCAAAATTTTAACCAACTAAATATACAAATGCAATTTAATGTCTCATTTCCTGTATTCCATATTTTGAGAGCGATATATGATTCCGTTTGGACATGGTGAGCGTGAAAAAAATTGGATACGTTGTCACCGTAGAGCATGCCCTTAAAAGTGTCGCATTAGAATTGGACATGCGGAGAAGGGTCACGATTTCTAAGCATTGTGAACGTAAACCTTGGTTTGATGACGAGTGTCGTGAGGCGAAAAGACGATTGTCCGATGCATTGAAGCTTTGTAGAGAGAATTACTTTTCGAAGGAAACTAAAGTCATATATTTCAAGGAAAAGAATAGTTTCAGGAAAATCCAGGAGTCAAAAAAAAAAAACATGGAAAAACACAAATTGATATAGTTGCTAACTGTAAAAACTCCATCCAATTCTGGAAAGCTATTAATGCATCGCGATCAAGAGCATACC
Source organism: Synergus gifuensis (assembly GCA_904066015.1). Classification (NCBI taxonomy): domain Eukaryota; kingdom Metazoa; phylum Arthropoda; class Insecta; order Hymenoptera; family Cynipidae; genus Synergus; species Synergus gifuensis. The sequence continues at coordinate 319 of CAJFCO010018059.1, read as the reverse complement.
AACAAACGCACATTGGGGACGATACCTGGTTTAAGTATTTACTGAATTGCTATCCTCGATCTCATTTGTTAACTGTTATCGATTGTTAAATGATTGGATAAGATAGGATATAAATCTTATCTTTAGATAGGATCGCCCCACCCTATTCTGGATGGCTCTATTACTGCGAACGAGGTTATCAAAAGTTTGTCAAATTGTAGGGATGGAAAGGCCCCTGGCTGCGACGGAATCAGCTATAGCTTTTATAAAAATGTACCGCAAAATTGGGTACTATACAGGGTGTCCGAGTATTCAAAATACATATTAATATTTTCTGATT
>CAJFCO010018055.1:48544-64858 GCA_904066015.1 Synergus gifuensis | reverse complement strand
GGACAACTGCGCACATGCGCACTCCAATAAAGTTCTTTTAAAGACTTACGATCTAGTTTTTGTTTCCAGGTTGCGAGAGGGAATTCGGTCTCCTTATTATTCCTTCCTGATTCATTCTTTAATATACATTCATCATATTCTCCTAAAAGCTTATTAAATAATACTGAAACTACACGAAATAAAGCTGAAAAGCCACTATATCCAAATTTTACCACAACTTTCGGTAATGATTACCGCGCAAATTTTCTCCGTGTGCATTGAGAAAAATAAAGTAACATAACCTTTTCATAACTTTGTACGACAGGTTGGTCGGTTGGTGACTTGGTGTTGCATCAGTGTTTACTTTACATCATGTTTACTTTTGAAAACCCTAACCTTCAAATTGGTATTAAAAATAACGGTAGAAATTTTCTTATATGGTTACACTCGAGTCTCCCAAATGTCAAGAAATTTTTGCCAAAGGTTCTCCCAAATGTCAAGAAATTCTTTATCCTCTATAGTCACATCAATTGCGCATGCGTATTGCGTATAATATAATACTTTTTAGCATTTTAAATTGCGCGCGAATAGCAACCAATCAGATGCCGAACGCAAAGCGTGCGCAGTAATTATCAAGTGGGATTTGAGAAATACGGACTTGACATTTGAGAGAAACTTAACTTGACATTTGGCGAACTTGAGATTTGGGAAGTTGACATTTGAGAGACTCGAGTGTACTTATGTGTCTCTTGTACTCCCATGGTTTTACGCAAAAATGCAACGCATTCCAGATCTATGGAAATTGAAATAAAATTTCAATTACAATTCAATTGTAATCATATGTTACAAAAGGATTTGGGTTTGAAATTTTTGCTGAAATTGCAATTAGATGAATTATTTTCACAAGCTGGTAATAAGTAGAAACAGCTCTAACAGGATTTATTTGTATCCGTTCATCAGAACATGCGAGACCCCACCCTCCCACAGTAACGTGCCGTATGTACACAGACGGCCGTTCAATATAATGCTTACTAACATTCTCACGCTGTTAGATAGGTGAACATAGGCTATCTACACATACTCTCCTCGACAGCCGAAAGCCTACCTAACAAGCTACCAGTTCATTAGAGATCGCTAAACTTTAGGGTGCAGTTGCAGGGATGAGGATTTCATTATCGCCAGGTATGTTTATTTGTTCGTCGCCTCTCGGACTCGCTTTCGCGCGAACACGCTTGCGAACAGATATAGCTGCGATGCTTCAAAGCTACGTTTATTAAGCCCATCGGATACTTCCGTCTTTATACCAGTATTAGATTATTACACAGGTCAACAAAAAATTTTTTTTAGGCTTTTGTCTATTTTACGTCGATAAGTAAATTTTGGAAATTTTTCTTACCAGTGGGCACGAATATCTCAAAACGTTTTTAGGACGTCCTAAAAACATATTAAGTCAGGCTAAATAAATGTTCTTAAAACATACAATGTTCCAAAGAAATTTTTAGGACGTATTTGGAACATTAGACGTTTTTTGACCTGACTTGGAACGTTTTTTTGGACGTTCTAAAAATGTCTTTTAAACTGTACGTTCTAAAAACGTATTTGGAACATTCTTTTACAAACCGAAAAGAGAATTGACCGACATATTTTTGATTCAGCTAAAACTTTTTTACGGGTTCTTTATCGAAAAATAAGAGATACTTATTCGAAAACTTTTTTTCTCAATTTTTAGGAAAATAGAAGGATTGAAAATTTGAGAATTTGGTGATTTTTGGCTTGACACTTATTTTTTAAAAATTTATAATTCCGGTTCTATTTCAGCTAGAGACTTTCTTTTTTTCATTTTAAAGGTAAACGAACGAGCATTAATAAAAAAATATTAACAAATTTAATTTGTCATAAACCATTGAAATGTTTAAATCGATTTCTAACAATTACCCCATTCATGAATCCAGTTTGTAGTATTTTTATCGTATTCTACGTCAAATTTCCTTTCGAAAACGATTTTTTAATAGATGGACAAATAATTAGTACTATCCGAAAAAATTTAATTTATCTAGCGCGGTACGTCACACTGGCGCGCGGATCACATTGCACTGCCCATTTTCTTGTCTCATATCGTTTTTCTCCGAAATATAAATAATTATTACATGTTGTGAATTAAATAATCTTATTTATTAGCCAAGATGACTTTATTAAAAATTAAATAAATAAATAAATAAATAAAAAGTAATAAATGAAAAATATCACTGTTGAAAATTTAAATTACTAATAAATAAGATTATTAATAATAAGATAAATAAGATAAATAATATTATTTAATAATCTTTATTATTTATTAATTATTCATTAATCTTTATTATTATCTTTAATCATTATTTATTAGGTGCGCAACTTTGCTTCCGCCGATTTTTTTCAAAATTTGAGGCTTTATTCTTAAAAAGTAATTACCTAATTTATGATTTAAAGTACTGTCCGTCACTAGCCACTACTTTTTGCCATCTTTCGGGCAATTGTCGGATACCATCTCGAAAAAACGATGCGTCTTTTGAGGGGTAGGTATCCAATCGAACTAAATATCGATTCAACTAGATGTCGTTTCAACTAAAAACTCTATAGTATGTGCTGGAGAGAAAAAGTGTTATGCAGACGGTCGTGCGTGAGTAAAATGTGACTGATTATGTGAATTGTTCCCGTGTGGCGGCGTAATATGTCTAACCTGAAATTTATTTTTCGAATTGGAAAGAAAGTGGAAAGCGGGAAATTGAAAAATGTAAATAAATGAAGTACATATACGAAAATCGTACTTAGCAGAAAACGGTTGTGGAATAAATTGTTTATTTATAAAATGCAAGTGAATAGTGTTTTAGTGGGATGGATTAATAAATTGGTGACAGTTGAATGATAAATATGTCGGATAAATAAGTTTTGACGTGTACATAAATAATAGGAAATAGATAAAGATATGTAATTATTATATATAATTATTATTATTAAAAATTTGTTAATGTGTAAAGCTTGCGTGCTGAAAAAAAATTGTTGAGCAGAATTCTGTTTAACACTTTTTAATTATGAAAAAGTGACATTTTGTAATGCTCCTCGTTTTTAGGTTATATGAATATGTTATTTTGTATGTGCATATTATGTTATATTAAAGAGTGAATTATTAAATAAATAAATAAATAAATTGATTTTGGAGGAATTTTACAAATAATTGTCAAAAAGTAATATTAAAATTATAATTGTAAAGTAAAGTTGTCAAAAGTGATCATATATGTATATAAACTCCAAAATATATGAATGTTTCAAAAAAAATTTTGGGATTGATAAAATCAGCCCGAATCATGAAAAATGGAACAAAATACAATAAATTTAATTTACATTAATTTAATAATTTAAATTAAGTTTTTCTTAAAGAAAATCTATGGTAAAACACATTTTCGACTCTGGGGGAAATAAAAACTGTTAGGAAGGAAAAATAAAATAAATATTCCATTTGCAGGTCCATCAGTCGCGCACTGCTTTTATTTAAAATCCTTTCTGTGTTAACAGTTTTAACATTCCAAAGATAAAAACTTAAAAAAATGTATAGTGGCTTATTTTGAATTTAGCAATTTAAGATTTGAATAATTTTAATTTTAATTTAGATTCTGCGTTGACTTAAATATGACATATAGTTGCAAAGTTTATAGTTTTAAAATAATGTTTGTTTTAATATAGGCAGCCTGAATTCTAAAAATGCGAGCATTGACTTTACAAGTTTATATAGAATGATATTGAAGCTGAAGAGGATGGAATTGCAGATACAGTTTTGGATAATCCTGCAGCAGTTACAGTAGGAAGACCAGGAACTCCCTTGAGAAATCCTGGCACTGCAATTGCTGGTCAAACCTTTCGACCTAAAACTTAATCTGGTTTGTTGAAATAAAAAATATATGTGCAATATTAATTTTTAAACAAAAACTAATTAAAATTCTAGACTTTTTGAGGAAAAAAAATACCAGAAATTTACTGTGAAGTTATTATTTCTTGCTTGTTGTTTAATATTTATTTGTTAATTAATCGCTATAAATTTTTTAAAAAGGAAGACAGACGTGTTACTGGAATAATTCGATCGGAACACTGTCAGGATCAGCTCAGCCTTGAACAAGCTTTAAAAACTCCAAGAACTGGGATGACTGCCAGACCTATTACTGCCAGACCTATTACTGCCATTTCAGGACGAAATGTCAGGTAAGATTTAAAAAAAAAGTTAAACTATATGTATTTTTTTATGAATAATTTTAATTAAGGGCATTGAAGCCAATTTCTGGTCTAAAAATTCGATTTCTTCATTTTACTCAAAAAATATTTTTGGAATTTCTTCCTCTGTAGAATGAATCAATTTTTAGCTAGAATTATGAGTACAGAAATGAAAATATTCAATTTTTTTATACATAAATTGACTTTACATGTTTTTGTAGAATGATATTGAAGCTGAAGAGGAAAGAATTGCAGAGATACAGTTTTGGATAATCCTGCAGTAGCTACAGTACGAAGACCAGGAACTTCCTTGAGAAATCCTGGCACTGCAATTGCTGGTCAAGCCTTTCGACCTAAAACTCAATCTGGTTTGTTGAAATAAAAAATATATGTGCAATATTAATTTTTAAACAAAAACTAATTAGAATTCCAGACTTTTTGAGGAAAAAAATACCAGAAATTTACTTTGAAGTTATTCTTTCTTGCTTGTTGTTTAATATTTATTTGTTAATTAATCGCTATAAATTTTTTAAAAAGGAAGACAGACATGTTACTGGAATAATTCGATCGGAACACTGTCAGGATCAGCTCAGCCTTGAACAAGCTTTAAAAACTCCAAGAACTGGGATGACTGCCAGACCTATTACTGCCATTTCAGGACGAAATGTAAAGTAAGATTTAAAAAAAAAAGTTAAACTATATGTATTTTTTTATGAATAATTTTAATTAAGGGCGTTGAAGCCAATTTCTGGTCTAAAAATTCGATTTCTTCATTTTACTCAAAAAATATTTTTGGAATTTCTTCCTCTGTAGAATTAATCAATTTTTAGCTAGGATTATGCGTACAGAAATTAAAATATTCAATTTTGAAGTTAGATTGTGAATTCTTCGTTTTATGCAAAAAGTATCGAAATTAAATATTTTTTCGCTCTGTATGCAGTCTTATATTTTAAAAAAGATTAGCGCTACAGAGTGAAAAAATACTTAGCTATAATTTTCGTTGTGTACAATAGAGAATGGAATTTTGAGCTTAACGCTTTGGTCCAACGCCCATAAATAATTCCAATTTTTTTTACAGACTCGGTAATGCATCTATGTTAAGTGAACATCTTAAGTGAACATCTTCGCTTTCGATTACAACGTCGATGAGCCAAAGGGAACCGTAAGTTAAATAAAAAATTTTATAAATGTAGAGAATTATAGAGATTATTTAAAATTGAGATTTTTCTAAAATCTTTCTCTAAATGAATAAATCATCAGCAAATAAATGTTCTATTATAATTCTAGATTTTAGAATCCTGTAGGCAAACCCAAGCGACGCAGGAATACCAAGCAAGGTTGAATTCCGAGAAACGAATCGTCACCACAAATGAACTAAAAAACCAATGGGGACGAACTGAAAAATTTTGAATGCTGAAAATATAGAATGACAAAATACATTCATTAAATATCTCTCCACACTTTCGAGACAATTGAAAGTTTTCTCAACAATCTATCAAGTATATACTAAGTTAATTTTCTAACTATTTTCTAAAATACATACATTCATTTACTTCACCTTTTTATTTAATTCAGGCCACACATATTAATCTCTACCCTATTTCTTTTATTTTTTTTCCCGGATCGAGTCAAAAAGAAAATCATCACGAAACATTAAAAAAGCAACAATATACAATTACTTTAATTTAATTTAATTTAATTTAATAATTTAACTTAATTTTTTCTTAAAGAAAATCTATGTTAAAACACTCTGCCTAGGATATTGGACTCTGCTGGTGGAAATAAACACTGTTAGTAAAGAGAAATAAAATAAATATTCTATTCACTTTGATCTTTAAATATTCTATTCACTACCGTCTGTGCTTACATTTAACTTTCTGCATAAGAGGTAGAGTGTGTTCTGAAAGAAAAAAAAAATTCAGATTAGCACAAAAATTTAATAAAAACAATTAACTCAGACTAAAATGCATGAAATATTACTAAAAGTCTTTCAAAAAGATAGTATTAAAATAGTATTAAAAATAGTATTAATAGTATTAAAAATAAAGTAAAAAGCTAAAGCAAAATAGTAGACACTCAAAAGACTTATTCTATGCTTATTTATATGGCAGCAATAAGTAAAAATATTCTATTATGCACATTAATTTGTGAGATATGACAAGGAAACAATATCTATAGCAGAGGTTGTTAGACCGTTTTGCGTCTAGATTGCAGAGATTATTTTGAAAAGTAAAAGGACACGAGCTATGGTTTTACCAGTCAACCTTTTATATCGCCATATTGAATATTGTACATAAGAATTGCGGTCGGTAATGTAGTTTCTATTTTAACAACTCTAGGATAGGTAAAGAAGAACATTTACTGTGCCTACGTAACATATTCCCCAGCATTGCAAAAAATAGATGTACACGAAGAAAATTGCAAAATGATAGTAATGAATTCTTGAATGGATTTTACAATAATCGCGATTTGAGAACATTAGAACATAAATAAAATTGTTTGCATTGGAAGCAATTGACAGGAATAAACTCAAAACGATGTGATTACATTTGAAATGATTGACAAATGTTTAAACTTATGCACAATCAGGTAGTGGGCATAGTTTAGTAAAGGCTCGACGTACTCCCTTTGCTGTCTTTACAGAAGCGATGCGAGCAATGCCATCCTTTCCTGGATGAAATTCTAATATTCGGCCAAGCAGCCTAGTGGATGGAGGAGTTTTGTCTTCTTTCAGCAGAACAAGAGTATTTTCCTTGATTGCAGGATAAGGCACCTTCCATTTAGTACGTGTTTGTAGCTCGGAGATATACTCTTTATTCCACCGCTTCCATAGATGCTTCTGAAGCTGCTGAATGTGTTGCCAATTGGAAGTCCTTCCCTCCTTGATGTGAGTCAGATCTGGATCAGCTATGCCAGTAAAAATAACAATAAATATTATAAGTTTCTTTTATATGGAATTATATTCAATACAAATAAATGAATATTTTAAAACAGTTTCTAGTTTGAAATATACAATCAATACAAACCCAGTGGGCAAAAAGACATTGACATCCTGAGGATATCCTAAAGACATCCTTAGGACGTCCATGTCAGTCCAATTGATGTCCAAAAGATGACTCATGTCTTAAAGACGTCTTTTGGACGTGAGACGTTTTTAGGACATCAATTGGACTGACATGGACGTCTTTAGGACGTCCTCAGGATGACAATGTCTTTTTGCCCACTGGGAAAATTCGTTCATTTGAACGTTCAGATCTTTTCAGTAATTTTAAAGTCTCTTAAACATTTTTTTAAATCCTATAAAATTTTTGAAAATTCCGGACAATGTCTCGTTAAATTTTTGTTAGTAAATAAATAAAAATCTGGGGTTTTGAGAATTTTGGAAACATTTTTTGATATTTTTATTCCCATAAATATAAAAAAATCGTCAGATTGTAGACGTCTTAAATTTCAACCTAATACCAAATATAATAATTGTAAACGGTTCGCATATTTATTTCTTATTTATCGTTATCATGAAAAACTTGAAAAACTTGAAAAACTTGAAAACTTGGAATCTTGAAAAACGACGAATAAGAAATAAATAGGCTAACCGCTTCTACAATTTATCAGTGACGTTTAAAACCTCAAAATTGACATTCACGTGTATTTTAAAAAAGTGAAAATTAAAAAGTATAATAAAAAACCTAAATATCAAAGTGAAAATGGAAATGAAAAATTACATAATCGTCCCCCAGATATTTCTCTGAAGTGGAATCACTCGTTAAAGATGAAGCGTTTACGCTCAAATACTTAAACTTCCCGATATAAGATTACAGAGAAACTAAAAAAAATTTCCTGCATAGAAAAGTACATACTACAATTTAAATCAAAGATTTTTTCCACTTGATTGATTTGCAAATGTTTCAGAGATTCAGAGGAAAAGTGATCTTCACGAAGGTTCAATTCATTAAAATAAATTCTCATATTTCGTTTTTCCCGTATTCATTGAAATATAGAAAATGTAGTCGGGAAATTTGAAACCAGTAAATATCGGAATTTAGGCAGAGATATTTTACGAAATATAAAATTTAAATTTCGGGTGGAAACTGTCACTTGCATGAAAGAAAGGATTAATCGCTTTGCCTTCGCGATGCTAATACGTGAGAAGTGCGTCTAAACGACGATCCTTGCTTTCGTAGAATTCGTTGAAATCCAATCCAACACTGAGAAGTTGTAGAGAAAACGTTTTCTGCAGATGCCAACATAAAATTATTATTATTATTATTATTTTCCAACTTCAAATTATTTTAATAAAAAATTTTACCCTCACTCTCTCATATGTGTTGGCCGTTCATTCCTTCGGCAGCTGTAATGAAGCATGAAAAGTCAATTATAATTCAAATAATGATGAAATAATAAATTATAATTATAATTCATTCAAATTTGACAGGTCTTACCTTTCTCCACAATTGAAACATGTGTAGATGTACACATGTTCGTAGCATCGAACTGGAGGAAGTTCTTCAAATCTGAAACTGAAAATAATGCTTTTTTAGACTCTCATTTTAATTTTATAAATTATTGAAAACGTTTCGAATTTAAATAAAATCTTTTTAATGTTTAAAATTATTACCGTCGCTGATATTTGCATTTTGAGGTATTCTTATACCTCTTGCAAAATTCTCGCCACACAGTAATGATTTGTTCATCCTCCAGCTCATGAACAAACCTGTGGCCTTGAAATGCTGACGAGGATTTAGATTTTTTCGACATTCCTGTTGATAGAGATGAGATTATTTATTAAAGGCTGGAAAATGAGGTTGGTCGCATTTGGGCATTGTTTAGTAATTGAACAACTGACCTTCACTAGTGACGTTAGTTACAACCATTTGCCCCTTCCTTTTGAGGTATGACGTGTCTTGGCAATACTTGTCGAGGAACTACATAGCAACTGAAGTGGAAACTAACTCTTCATCAACATGAGTAGAGAGCGATGTAGAAGGGTATGAGGAAAGATCCGCATGCAAATCTAAAATGGATACAATTAATTTATGATAATATTTAGTAAACAATTATATTATTTCAGTTGCCTTACCAAATCTATCCTGCTCGCACATCATGTTGTCACAAGTGTTGTCTTCTGTAATATATGTTATTGCATCTTGTTCTTCGTCAGATGTGTGATCGTGAGATTCTGTGGGATTCTGTAGCAAGGAATTTTCTTCTACCAACAATTCACGGCACTCATGTATTGCGTTTTCGCTTTTATAATAATCATGGCTGTTTTCACACTGCCTCAGGGAGTGCTTTGAGAGAAGATGCTTTTCTAAAAATCTTTCCATTTGGTATTCCCTGAAGCACACTGGGCAGGTGAGGATTGCATTCTGCTCATGAGTATTAATTAGCAATCTCTCGCTCCATTCCATCTGCCGAATTGTGGCACAAGTGTCCTCCAGCCCTGGTTCCCTGCTCAGTGGTTCCCCTAAAAATAAATATTTATTTCAGTCACAATATATCAAAAAGTTGAAAATGAATTAATGGAGATGCAAAATATTTATACTAAAGTATTGTATACCTCCCGTCACCAAGAATTCCACTCTGCCTTGGAAATCGCTCAAAACATTGATCGAGTTTTCCAAGAACTCCATGATCACTTGCCTTCTTTGCCTGAAAGAAGCTGAGTTTGAGCCTGCTTGCCCTTCAGGACTTGAAAAAACTTTTAAAAAGTCCTTCCTGTGGCCTCAAACAGTGGACAAAATTTGCCCTGCAAATTAGAGTATTCTACAGATTTCTTGACCCTCCTGCATCAGCCTTAAAGACAAAATGCACAGGCCTAACCTTGTTCGAGCTTTCTAAAAGAATAATTAAAAATTTTAAGGAAATTAGAAACCTAATTTGATTGCAGAAAAACAAAATTAAATTAATATTTACCTAAAAACACAATAAGTCGTGGATGACTACCAGCTATCTCGTGCCATGATCTATTATTGTTGCGCTCCACCTCGTTATTGGTGCGCTTTTCTTCCAGAAAAACGAAGTATTCATTTGGTATCACTGTTCTAATCCAATAATTCCTATAATAATTAATGAATCCTTCGAAGACTTCTAGAAGATTTATCTTTTGATTTTCATCATCTAGATGAGCGATTGGTTCCTCCGATTTCAACCCATCAACGAGGTGCTCGAACGTGTTTTCAACGTCCACAGCCGGGAGCAAGGCACAATTTTTAACCTTCCGGTAGAACGTCTCAGCCGACTTTTGTGCTTTATGTAAAGCTTTAGTCCATTTTTTCCTGTCCACTTGTCCACATTCTAAAAGCATAAAAACATTTTAAATTATTTATTTTTTGGAGTATACATACAATTTGTATTTTCAGATTATTTGTGTATTATTTATTATACGTACATAAATGTGATGAAAACAGCAGCCAATGTACTCCGCGATTTCCGGGAAGTTAGCCTTTAATGCATTTTTCAATGCCATCTCGAAATCCGTGGTCATTTTCTCCGAATTCATTTTTGGTGCCAATTTTCTAATGGCTTGAAAAACTGCATTGTAAGCTACTTCCGTTTTGCGGCTCATTATTACGAAAAACAGAGGTGTGCACTGTAATATATAAAATTAATAAATATAATTTAATTTGAACAGATATATGTGGATATATTTCCCTTACCTTGCCAAACGCGATTACCATGAATATCAGTAATTGATAACACCCCCTTAATAAAGGGAGAGTTTCATAGGTCGCATCAACAGCACCCTCCGTTATGTCGAATTGAAAAACTGCCTTTACAAACGCGGGTGAATGAAATAGTACGTGACAAAAATCGTCACAGTCAGTAACGTTCGTCACTGTTATCTGATGACGATCTTAATATTTCTTTTCATCAGATGTTCTTTTTTTGGTGCTGTAGGATAGCCTTTTTCTCCATGTTTCACAATCTAGGATTTTTGCCAAATCAACTAGATGCTTTGGCATGGAAGGACAATTTCTTCGTATACACCGCCGTATTGTGGACTTTACTTTCTTGTAGGGTAGAGCCTTAGACCTTTCCGAATTCCTATGGAATTATATTATATTATTAAATGTGATAGAGATGTGCTAAATTAAAAAAAAGAAGTAAAAGGAATTGTTGAAATAATAGTCAAAACAAAAGTAAATACTTCAGTTAAAGAATTATTATTTATTAGATTCACACATATGAAAAGTATTACACGTATCTAGTAAATGAACAAATAAGAATAGAAATAATCTTTAAGGTACAAGAATCTTTAGGGAGTTGTTACATGTTATTATGATGTCGTAGCGATGATTGACACCAGACTGAAGTTTCTTCCTGTAAAGAGTAAGGACCTACGAAGTACAGGTAAAAAAATATGAAGACTACCATAAAATGTGAAGACCCTTAATGGTGTGTCCTCGACTGTATATCTGTGTGGGTGTTTATTATCGTTGTATTCCAACAGGAATAGTTTTATTTGTACTAACCGACTTCGAACGTTTAAAAACGATCTATATGGATTATTCCGAAGTGCAAGCACTTTCTTCGGCTAATGCAGTTCTTTGGCGTGCCTCATCAACATTAAAACTACAATACTGGCGGTGTGGCTTTGTCAAGATGATCCTATCTTCATCCTTAAATTTTACACCTCTTGCAGGACATTTTATTTCCTCAAGGTATTTTGCGCATCGCATGTACCTAAAAAATGGCATATATGATAGAAATTATTCTTATAAAATTTAAGAAATTAAATTTTAGTTTCATAAAATTCGTTTACATATTTAAAATATGGAAATTTCATATTCTGCCCCCATTGAAAATACCCACATGGGGACCCTTTAAGGATCCTACATGGGAACCCATATGGGAATCCACATGGGTTCCTTTATTAATCTGTAAGAGAAAATTGGGACACGAAATGAGATGGGAATCTATATGGGAACCTACATGAAAACCTATGTGGAAAACCATACGGGATCCTATTTATTTTCTTTTGAATTTGAAATAAGTATAATTTTGATAAGTAATTTTTAAGTAATTTTGAAGTAAGTAAATTCAAAATAAAATACATAAGATCCCCATGTGGGGATTTCCAATAGGCTTTCGTCTGTCGAAACACTTGTAAAGTTATTACAATTAATTTTAATGCATTTTAAATTATTTGAAAGGATTTTATTTATTTTAAAATGTTTTCTATGTAATTTTAAAGGATAAAATAATCTGAAGTGATTTAAAATAATGCATGGCTTTTTCAAGGAATTTCATGTAGTACTTTCAATTGTTTTACTAAATTAAAAAGATTAAAACTGACTTCATGAGAAATCAAGTTAACCCCTCGGCAACTATATTGACGAAAAAAGTTATACAAATAAATAAACGTATAAGAAATAATTTACCTTACAATCGTCCACTATTTTTCTCCTTATACACCCTGTCCCATTTTAATCTGTCACCCCAAATATCTTCTAAAATACGTTATCAACGAAAAAATGGTTTAGACAAAGGTTGATCAGGACGGAGGAAGACAGAGGACTGTACTCTGTGAATATTTTTCGATCTACTCCTTCAGGAAAATTATCATTTTTCGAAAATATCGAACTCTCTGCCCGGATGAATTTTTTCTTTCGCCTTCAAGCTATGGGTTCTTATAAAAACCAACCCTTAAACACACTCTGGCTGTACCACTCATTTCTGATGATATGTAAAGACTCTGTGAATATTTTTCGATCTTCTCCTTCAGGAAAATGATAATTTTTCTAAAATATCGAACTCTATGCCCGGATGAATTTTTTTTGTAGACTTCAGGCTATGGGTTATTACCACAACATCCCCATAAACACACCCTGGCAGTAACAACCATTTTGGATAAGATTTAACGTCTCTGTGAATATTTTTCGAACTTCTTCATCAGGAAAATAATTATTTTTTAAAAATATCGAACTCTATGCCTGGATGAATTTTTCTTGTAGACTTCAGGCTTTGGGTTTTTATCACAACACCCCCCTAAACACACCCAGCTGATACCCAGTCTTGACAATGTCACTTCTCTGTAATTAGTTACAAAAAAAAGACACTTTTTACCTACTTTCAGCGTTACGCAGAAACAACGGCGTGGACGTAGTAAGTTCTGTTTCCTTTGGGGAGCTTTCTTGTCGTGAGTTCCCCTTGCCTCATGCTTCAAGACACAAACGTAGACGTTTTTCAAAACCGTCTACAGTTTTGAGCAAAGTTTCTCGAAAAATGGCGGCGCAGGCTGTCCGAATCCTTTCCATCAGATCTTCTCTTGTTGTAGGTCGCTGAGCAAACACTACATTTTTAAGATAACCCCATAGAAAGAAATCGGGTGATGTTAGATCTGGTGAGCAGGCGGGCCATTCGAATGGACTTCCTCTTCTAAACCATCTCTCAGTGAATTGCAAGTTCAGAAACACACGTACGATGTGTGCAAAATGTGGCGAAGCACCATCTTGTTGAAGCCGCATTCTTTGTCTTGTTGCTAAGTTAACGTTCTCCAATAATCCTGGTAAATGGTCCCTTAGCAACTCTAAGTATATTGTAACGGTATGGCATGCCGTTACAATAATTTGCCTGAGAATAGGCAACACACCGAGCGACGCTCACCAGCGTCTACTCATCAAATAATACGCCTAACAATAGGCAAAAGAGCCAGGTACCAGCATAAAATCTATTTTCAATTACATACCTGACTGCAATCAAATCAAATAGCGGTCAACAAAGGAATTAAATAGGTAGTAAACCCTGTACTCGCACACCTGGCAGCAATAATGTCAAATTCTGACGATTACAAAGGCCACAACAAGACGGAGAAAAAGGGGGTTTCAACAGCCGCTTCCACCTTTTCTAAGGTATATAAGGCGACTGTCGGCCCACAGCAAGTCATTCTGCTTAGGATCCACTGGCCTGCAACATCGTCCTGTACACTCGCCAGCAGACCATCATCATCTTTCAACATTAGATGCAGTATGTCCAGAGGCCCTGTACGCTGCTCGAAGCTGGGGTTCTCTCAAGTTTATCTTTTATTTTTCTTTTTGTAATTAACTTACCCTGGTTGAGGGGTAGTTTTTTGGAAGCCAGTGTACGCAGTTCCAAGCTGCTGGTTTCCAATAAATTCTCACCATTTTTTCTTGTTATTATTATTTGTTCTTCCCACACCGACTCTCCGTGTACGCAGTACCAAGCTGCGGAGATCAGGTGGCGGAAATCGTAAGGGTAATGATACCGACGCGGCGTGAACTTTAGGGTAGTTTGCACTAGCTATTGCGGGGTTAGGTCGCGAACTGAAAAAGGGTTATGTTTAACGAACGTTGCTTATAATTTCGCGAGTATGAAAATAATTTTGAATTTGCGTTTTTTCTGTGTGCCTCTCGCAAATGGGGGAAGTATTTTGTAAATTCCTGAGCATAATTTTATAAATGAATAAAGATTGTTTGACAAGCTCAGTTAGGGCTGCGAGAGAGTAAATGATTTAATAATTATTCAACGTTATGTATCACCTTTGATTCCAAGCAATCCGATTTACTTATTTTTATTCTTACCGGTGTTACCGACTTTCACTTTTAAATGACTAATTGATGAAAGATAGATTGTTTAAATTGAAAGATATGTAAATTCTATTTCACACTTTAAACTTTCGTTGATTCGTTATGCGATGAACAAAATTAGTTTATATCGAGTCTTAAATAAACAAATGATTTTTTTGGTTTATATAGAGTCTTTCAGCATACGGACAACGATAAGTTTCATTATTAATCGATGTTTGATATATTCTGAAATAAATGTTTCTTATGTTTTTACTAATTCTTCGCGTAGTTTTCTACCTCCCTCGAAAACGTTCCCTCGACCACCACGTTACGAGTTTTTTAGTCTATGAGAGGGCTTAAGTCGTTATTCTGCGAGAAAAGATTTAATCCTTATAATCATAAGATTATTATCACAAAACTAAAATTATTATAACATTCAGCTACACACAAATATAACAATTTTCTTGTAACACGTTAAAACATTTCTCAGAACATTAAACATAATAATAATATTACAATTTTCTCGTTATATTAATAACATTAAACATGTTATAATTTTCTCGTTACAATGTATGGCTGTCAACGTTTCCGTCAAAAAAGTAGGGTCCAATTAAATAGCCATTTACTATTCCGCACCACACCATAACACTCCATCGATGTTGATAATCCATCGGTCTGTACCAATGAGGATTTTTGTCCGACCAATAATGACAGTTATGTCTATTGAGCAGTCCATCGCTGTAAAATTTACTTTCATCTGAGAAAAGTACATATCGAAAGAAACTAGGATCATTCTGTACCATCTGCAAAGCCCATTGACAAAAATTAAAACGCGCTAAAATATGATGGGGCCTTAAGGCTTGCGTTAGAGTAATGTGATAAGCATGATAGTTCAGAGATCGTAAAATTCTTCATACTATTGTACGTGGTATACCTATCTCTCTTTCAATTTGCCGAGTACTGATTTGTGGATCTATATGAACGGCTGCTAGAAGAGTTACAGCTCGTGCATCATTTTCGTCGTACTTATTATGTTGGCGTTCACGAAGAAGAATCCCATTGCGAGCTCTTTCAGTCAAAGTTCTTATTGTTATTCTGGAAGGATGTCTTCTATCTGGAAACCGTTCAGCGTAAACTCTTGATCCAGTGACGTACTTAACGTGACATTCCCCTAAAATTAGTATCATATCAACGATTTCAGTAGGTAAGTAATCAGCCATATTGCGAAATTTGTTTGGAAACTATCAAACAAACAATCAAACGCATAAGTGAGTAGCTTACCTTTCTATTCCAGTGACATCCAGTCCAACGCATGAGTAAATGAGTAACAGGCTTCCACCTCTTACCTCCACACCCCCCACCAAGTAATGTGTATCAGCTGCCGTGTGGACGAAACTAGGTGGGGATACACCCCACTAAGTAATATACCCTCCACACCCCCCACCAAGAAAAATATTCACAGAGTCTTTACATATCACCAGAAAGAGAAATAGGGGTTTGTTTTGATAAGAACCCATAGCTCGAAGGCGAAATAAAAAATTCATCCGGGCAGAGAGTTCGATATTTTCGA
>CAJFCO010018055.1:3638-48534 GCA_904066015.1 Synergus gifuensis | reverse complement strand
AAAATGATCATTTTCCCTAAAGAAGAAGATCGAAAAATATTCACAGAGTCCTTACATCTTATCAGAAATAATTGGTACTATCAGAGTGTGTTTCGGGGGTGTCTTGATAAGAGCCCATAGCTTGAAGTCGAAATAAAAAATTCATCTGGGCACAGAGTTCGATATTTTCGTAAAATGATCATTTTCCCTAAAGAAGAAGATCGAAAAATATTCACAGATTCTTTACATCTTATCAGAAACGATTGGTACTGTCAGAGTGTGTTTAGGGGGTAGTTTTGATAAGAACCCATAGCCTGAAGTCGAAATAAAACATTCATCCGAGCACAGTGTTCGATATTTTCGAAAAATGATCATTTTCCTCAAGGAGTACATTGAAAAATATTCACAGAGTCTTTACATCTTATCAGAAATGATTGGTACTGTCAGACTGTGTTCCGGGGGTTGTCTTGATAGGAGCCATTAGCTTGAAGTTGAAATAAAAAATTCATACGGGCACAGAGTTCGATATTTTCGAAAAATGATCATTTTCCCTGAAGAAGAAGATCGAAAAATATTCACAGAGTCTTTAAATCTTATCAGAAATGATTGGTACTGTCAGAGTGTGTTCCGGGGGTTGTCTTGATAAAAGCCTATAGCTTGAAGTTGAAATAAAAAATTCATCCGGGCACAGAGTTCGATATTTTCGAAAAATGATCATTTCCCCTAAAGAAGATGATCGAAAAATATTCACGGAGTCTTATATCTTATCAGAAATGATTGGTACTGTCAGGGTGTGTTAAGGGATTTTTGTGATAAGAACCCATAGCCTGAAGTCGAAATAAAATTTCATCTGGGCACAGAGTTCGATATTTTCGAAAAATGATCATTTTCCCTAAAGAAGAAGATAGATAAATATTCACAGAGTCTTTACATCTTATCAGAAATGATTAGTACTGTCAGGGTGTGTTCTGGGGGTTGTTTTGATAAGAGCTCATAGCTTGAAGTTGAAATAAAAAATTCATCCGGGCACAGAGTTCGATATTTTCGATATATCCAAGATTCTGCAAAGATTCCTATACAGGAACCTGTATAGTCATAGGTTACTACGTAGGGATATTCATCAGAACCAATACAAATTCCTTCATAGGAATTTTATATAGGATCCTTCAAACTTGCCCGTTTTATTTTCTTATATGATGGCGCATAGGATTATTGATTATTAATTAGTACATATTAGTATAGAAATAATATAAAATATGAAAGTTATAAAATTAATTTTTTATACGTATACATTTATTTATTATTTATTGGCACCTAGTATTCTTAGTTTGGCATAGAGGTACACAATATGAATGTTCACCCACTTTATAATTTCAATATCATAAAACACAGTTTTTCAATTCTGCAACTGTTTTATTGGATATTCTTTTGCTGTTGATCACTATATTGATGTTTCCAAAGGTCAATACCACAATAATTCCCATGAAGTGGTATGCGTCCTGCGTACAATGAGACTCATAGAAGTACAGATATTGTATAGGAAGGGGATCCACACGTGTGCATGTCTCAATACAAATGTAATACCTATATGCATATTTAACAACGCAACATCCGAAGATGGATCATCCACCCATCATAAGATATATATGTGGCTTCTACGGACTTTTACATCTGACTAAGCAGAAAGATTCGTTCACACGACCGCGGACCGCAAGAAGCATCCACTGACTCGCTCGTATACCCCTCGCACTGTAACCTGCCGATACCAAGCTTTCATTTCTTTAACTCGTTTGGAATCTCGTTTATCATCTGTCGTCAAGAAACGTAGCACCGCAGTCCTACAACAAATCCTTTTGGTATCAATCAATCTTTTATCGGCTACTGAAGTTGGATTTAGTCAGCTTTAAGTTTTTGCTTTCACAATTCAACATTAGCTCAAACGAAAAAAAAAATTAATACCAAGCGAACGAAGTAATGCAGATTAGCCCTAATTTAAATATATGATATAACATATTTTTCTGTTATGTAGAGTAAGCAAGTAATATGCCCTCAGCAGGCACTTGTTTGTCAGATATCATGAATTTGACTTTCGTTGTAATAGGTATACATTCGAACCCCTCAAATTTCACCGCATTCCTCCCTCAAATTTCACCAGCATCTTTCTCACCAAGCACGTGATATCACTGCGCATACCATGGCGCTGGGAAACTGATTGGTTGCTATTGGCGCGGAGTTTAAAATGCTAAAAAATATTGTTTACAGAGCTAAACAAATGTTTTATTTCTCTTATTTTTCCCTAGAATGATGAGTTTAAAATATAACCTCAATATGTTTAATCATTTATTTAATTAAAAAAAGGCAATAAAAGTATAGACATTTTTCGTTCTGTACACAGATTTAAATTTATAAGAAATATGTGTAACTTCGGTCCAACAACATCGAATACTTTTTCGTATTACATTGGGAACATTTTGTGACATTAACCTAACCAAAAAGACAAATTTTAATTATTTTAGTAGCTATATAGCAATATCACTGTGCCAACAATGTATAATTATACCCACCCTATTATAATAGGGTGGGTCGAAAAAAAATAGGAATCAGAACTACCAGCCATGCTGGAATGTCCGTCTCGTAGGGAATCACATTTTAAAATCTGAAGAAAATTGAGAAGACTTTTTTCACCTTCCTGAATATAAAAAAAATTTGAAATCAAGAAAAATTGCAAAATCCTACAAATAAGAAATTTTTCAAACATATTTTTCGAGCGCACGTAACCAAGGCATACATATATACAGGGTGTTTCGCGAGTCGAAAACTCCCATACAAATTAACAAAATGTTATAAAATGCGTTTTCTTCAAACTACAGAGTAACAATGTTGACCAATCAGAAGAATGATTTAGATCATCTAGTATCCGTGACCCACGCGAGAATGTGTGAGAACTAGTATTGTATTTCTGATTGGTCAACTTTGTTGCTCTGTAGTTTGAAAACAACACATTTTACAACATTTTCTTATGAGAGTTTTCGACTTAGTTTTTGCTCTAGTATGTGTAGAGTCACTTTGGCAGGGAACTCGCGAAACACTATACATATCGACTTCAAATCTTTAAACTTCTTTAGGGTTCCAATGTGATACTTTTGCGCATGGCTGGAAAGTTTGATTCCTATTTTTTTTTTTTCGACCCACCCTAATATATTAATAATATGTTCGTTGACGATATGATATCGCCAGAACAGTTAAAGTTGTCACAGATATTCACTTTGACTGATGTTAGGATATTCCTATATTTCCTCGTTCGTTTCTAGCTATACGTTCAGATGTCATAGGAATAACTTCCCTGCGACAGCCCAACTTTTTTTCCGTACTGTGAACACAGAACCTTGAACATTCCAGGTACGTTAAGCGTTCCTAGGACATCCAGTATCAGTCTAATCGACGTTTCTAAGACGTCTGTGACGTTACTTTTTAATTAAATTTATTTAATTAAAGGTCTCTAAAATAACGCACAAAAGGCCCCAAAATAAGAAAAACCATAACTAAACAAAATGAGCAGTTTTAAAGATAAATTTAAAAATGGACTCAAAGCTATTTATACAACCAGATATGAGATAACTTTCAAACAAATTTTTAAGTCATTTTAAACAAATTCTTGGGCGCCAGTCCTTTCTTGGGACAAAATTAATTAATTTAACTATAAAGCGAACACATCGAGATAAAAGAGATAAAGATAAAGATAATGAGGTAAAGATAAGATAATTTCGCAAGTTTTCGTCAAATTAATTAAATAAATTATAAAATAAGATAAAACCAAAAATAGCAAAAATAAATTAGCTCAGTTATAAACAATTCATGGTAGAAAGGGGTGGTTCGTTAAATCAAAAAGCTCGAGTTAAAATAGAACGATAATTAAAAAAGTTTATTAATTAAAAATATTTTTAAAACAAGATAATAAAAGAATTTCATAAGAAAAAGGAAATTTCAATAGAAAACAATAACAATATATAAATTTAAGCCGGGCATATGATAAATACACTCATCTCGCGATCGAGAGCACCGCTCGGGGGTCGAGTGACTTCGTTCGAATGGGATTAAAATAGCTCGAGCGAGCACTCTGACGTCACCACGGCACTAACTTCGCGAGCGCTGGCACTTCAGTGCAGGCTGTCGAGGGACGCTCGGGGGGACGTAGAATCAGCCAAGCGTGAAAAGTGCTCTCGAACGGAGTGCCTTCGATCGGGAGATGAGTGTATAATATAAAATAAAGTTTCTTATAATAAAGAAATATACCAAAAATTACATTAACAATTAAATTAAGAATGAAAGGGAATGGTCTCAAATTTACAATAAGGGAATCTCAACAATTACAAAAAGACATTTTCGATTAATAGGGAAGGGTCTCAAATATCGCAATAAAAAAAAGGTCTTAGAAATATAATTATTTCACAATAAATAATTGTTTTCAATTAAAAAGTGGTGGTCTCAAATATTAAGATTAAAAGAAGGGGATTTAAAACATAATTATATTTCAATAAATAAACATTTTCAATTAAAAGGGAGGGTCTCAAATATTACAAAAAAAAAATATGGTATTTAAAACATTATTACATAAAAATTCTCAACAGGGACTATACATATAAGTTAAACATAAATAATATTTAAAAATGAATAAAAAAAAATCTAATTAGAAACATCCTATGATATTCGGCACTCCGGATTAAAAAAATGTTTATAAATACATGTCAAATAAATCGAAATAAAATCACAATATAATCAGACCAGAATAATCAAATAATAGAATGATTCAGCCAAGGAGTCTTTCTTTAAAGAAATAAAATGAATAAAATTGTACTAAGATATAACAAAAAAATAAATAATTAAAATCTTAGCTGGATCACTTAAAAAAAATCAATTCCTACCTCAATACAAATTTCAGAAGATAAAAAAAAATTATATTTATATTCAGTTTATTTATATTTATATTATTTATATTATATTATATAATATTATATTATTATATTTAAAATTCAGTGACAATCATTGAAGAAAACTTTAAAACTTTGATGAAAACCTTCGAGTACAAGGAAACGTTACGTGCTGTTACGCTGGGTTCACAATTCAAAGAGAGGTCAGATATAATTTCTCAAGTTCGCTCGTCAAGTTGAGGGGAACTTGACGATTTACAAATTAACGAGAAGGGCTAATGCGCGTAGGCCTAATTTCCGTAAAAGCTCATGGTCTAGAGAAGGATAGCTAATGAGGTCCGCTTCCCATTTATTCATCCTGTCGTCCTCTCTTCTTCCTTTTCGTAGGTTATCAGCCGCCGTTGATAAATAAAGAGATTCCGAACTCCTTCATACGAGAAAGAGTTAGACAGAAGAATCGTCTTTCTGATGATGATTTCAGGGCCGGCAATACTTCGAAGATATAGTGGAGAAAGATGAACTCTTACTTACATGCTCGAGATGCAAAATATAACAGAGAGGGAAAAAGGCATAAAAAGCCAAGAGAAATCTGTTCAAAAACAGAAAAGAAATAAGAGATAATAATAGGCGAGGTTACCTATTCTTTCAGAGAATTTCCTGGTAATCGCCACGGTCAATCCTTGCCAGGGGTGCGCCTAGAACCTTGGAAGACCAAAATCAATCCTTCTATCCAATATTGACAGGGTACTGTCTTGGATGTTAAGAGGGATGATCGAGAGATAAAATATAATTTATTTTGGAACCATGCGATGATTTGAAGATGTAGTTGTTGATGTTGGACCCAATAAGCTGCGTACGTTGATTGGAATCCTCTTGATTTCGACTTAAGACCTCAGAGCTCGGAAATTGTACACAAAAATATATAAAAATAAAAATAGTTCTAATTTCTCAAAAAAATTACAATTGAAACTTAAAAATAAAGAAATAGCTCTAACTTCTTCAAAAATTAACAAATTAGTTCTTAAGAGGTAGGAAAATAGAAAATATAAAATAAAATAATAAAATAATAGAATAAAAAAAAAATAAAACAATTAGGATTGCCGAATTTCGACCCTTGGTAAGAGCACAGAAGTTTTCATCTTTTTTTTTAAATTGAAATTGAAGTTAATAAGATTTTGTGACTTGCAAAATCTGCAACGTCACACGTCTAATGTCCTGAAGATGACCTATAAACGTTTTAAAAACATACAATGTCCTCGGAACATCTTGCACTCCAACATTAGACATCTTAACTACGTCTTTAAGACGTAGTCTTAGTCTTAGGCAAGTCCCTTCGGTACTTGTCTTTTGGACAAGTACGTTTAAGGGACATCCTAAACACATCCATGAGATATTCTTAAATTATTAGCCCACTGGGAGTTGATTTGTGAAATCATCATTCGGAGGGTTTGAATAATTTTTGCATCGACCTCAATAAATACCCTAGCGAAATCTTCGGATTGAAATTTATTCCGAATTAATCCAAAATTTTCCGAATCATTCCGGAATTTGTATCCAAACCAAACAACTTCATTCTGATCTAATCCGAAGGAAGTTTTCAATCCGAATTAATCCGAAGCCCATTCAAAATCAATCTGAACCTTTAATCCAAATGAATCCGCCAATCAGAATTAATCCGAACTTTCAATTCGAATAAATCCGGTCAATCAGAATGAATTTGAATTTATCCGAGTTTTTGGGAATTATTTAGATTGATTCGGATAGACCGGATTAATTCGGATTGAAAGTCCTGATTGTCAAGGTAGAGCGGATTCATTCGTATAGAAAGTTTGGATTAATTCGAATTGGCGGATTCATTCGGATTGTTTTTGCATGGTTTTCGGATTAATTCGAATTGAAAACTTTCTTCGGATTAGATCGGAATGAAACTGTTTGGTTCTGGTACAAATTCCGGAATAATTTGGATTGATTCGGAATGAATTTAAATCCGAAGCTTTCGCTAGGGTAGCCTAATTCAATCAGTCATTCTAGTGAGCATAAAACCTTGAATATCCCAGTAACGTCTCTAAAACGTTAATTCGAATTGGCGGATTCATTCGGATTGTTTTTGCATGGTTTTCGGATTAATTCGGATTGAAAACTTTCTTCGGATTAGATCGGAATGAAACTGTTTGGTTCGGGTGCAAATTCCGGAATAATTTGGATTGATTCGGAATGAATTTAAATCCGAAGCTTTCGCTAGGGTAGCCTAATTCAATCTGTCATTCCAGTGAGCACAAAACCTTGAATATCCCAGTAACGTCTCTAAAACGTTTTAGGAATGTCCAATGACAATCCAATTGACACGTCACCTCTAAAACGTGTAATTTATTACGGATACACAAGTCATAAGACTTAATCAGACTAGGATTGAGAAATCGTGTGTCTTTATCCAATGCTTGGAAAGCAAGGACAAAAGGCAGGAGAAATCCTGCCGTTTATCTTTTGTTTCCTAGGTTTTGAAAAGATACGCAATCGTCCAATCCGAACCTGGTCCTAAGGATACACTATAAGAAGTCCTTTGGTGGACGTCTTGAGAATGATGGGCAACATTTATTTAAACAAGGGCACTTACTCGACAAAAAATAGCCTAGGCTATAAAAACGTTTTTAGGACGGAAAAGTTAAAAAGAATTTATCAGAATATTCCAAAAAACGTCCTTATTTAGACCAAATAACGTTCTAAAAATTTTCAATGTCCCAAATACGTCCTAAAAACTGACGTAGGTTTTTTTTGGTAAGTTTTAGAAACGTTTTGATACATTTTTGCCCCCTGAGTTTACTACAAGTAAAAAAATACGAAGAATCAATAACCAAAAATTAAAATATTTTTAAACCCTTTCAGTACGGAAAAACTGGCCATGGTTATGCATTCGCTGTACGAGAATTTTTGTTTGTCGACTTTAGGTGGCGGTCGTACTTTGGTCGTATCCAGAGAACGTTTCATGGATACCGACTGTAGGCGATAATAGTATCGAAAGGGTTAAAACACTATGTATTTCAATACTATTTTTTCATACGGTAAGTTAAATCTATGAATCTCTATAAATCAACCTATATATTTATATAAAACTGAATATCTCTGTGTGTGATAGTCAGAAGAGGTGTTCACACTCTTGAACGTATCTGTAACAAATTTTGTAGACAAATTTTGTAAAAGTTTGTAATTTTTAATTTTATAATTACTTTGTTATTGTAGCCACATTTTAATGGAGGTCCTCGAACAGAAGATTGTTTGTCACCCTCTTTAGCGGCGAGTCAAAAGACTTAGCGTCAGGTGTACCCTGATCGTTGGCATCTATCGATAATCGATACAATCTGATGTGGACACAGTAGATTAGACGGCAGTGAGTTATTATACAATGAAAGAACCCCTGCATGCTATCGATAGTCAATAAGATCTACTTGTAATGTTGTAACATTGTACTGGGGCTTCAATGAACATGCCGAAACAGATACATAATAAAAGAAAATGTATATGCGATTAACGCATTACACAACAACCTATGAACCATACGCAGGTATACATAATGGATCATCGTAAACTTTGACACGACTCTGACAACAGGACCACCAACGGAACATATGGGCATATTTATCATATCAAATCTTGTCCGAACATGACAAAAGCAACGTCTAATAACGTTTACAAACGTTTAAATTTTTATAGAATTTAATTTGCATTCGTTTTAATATTTGAAGTACAATTTTAATTTTTAAAGTATATGTACTTTTTTTTTTAAAAAAAAGGAGTTTTAAACGATGCAGGTGCATGGGCAAACGAAATGCAATTCGTACGCGCAGTGTGTGACTCTACATAATTTTATATGTTTAGTACATAGTCATGCTGATAATATATATTTATGATATTATTGTATGCTTTAACACACATGGACACAGGCAATATCATGGTAAATAACATGTAATATAAAAGTACCAAAATAAAAATACAGCAGATGATTTATACATAAAAATGGTACTGCTAATTCCCGTGCAGAAATTTTGGTAGGGCGCCGATGAGACCCCGATCGGGAAAAATGTGGCCCCGATAGGGTAATCTGTCTAGCGCCACACCAGAAATGAAACGCCCTACCCGATCGAGCCAATATCTGGCCTGTAAAAATGGGGGCCCTGTCCGACCCATATCTGGCCCCTTCTAGTTTTTTATTTCTGAAAATAGTGATAAGGTTTTTTAAAATAACAAGAAATTGTAAGAAACAGAGAGTAAAATAATAATGTAATTATAATAATGTAATAATAATTCACAGAAAAAACAATATTCTAATTTTAAGAATTTCCCACTAAGTTTAAGAATATTTGCATCTTAAATAGGCGCCAAGAATATATTCTTAGCCTGTTATTGGTCTTAAAAAACAATTATTAATTGAGAACATGGTTTATTCGCAGTTATATTATGGATATTCTTATAATTAATCGTTATTTGTAGATTTAAATGCTTATATAACAAATAAAATTTCGCACGTAAACGCTAGGGGGAATCGAACACAGGACCTATCGGACGCGAGACTATAACCTAAACCACTACCTTAAAGTCATGAGATGGTGGTCTCACATTTTTTCCAGGGTATATTCAATCCGAGCGCATTTTCCTTGGCGCATACTCCTATAAGAATATTCTCATTTTAAGAATATTTTCTCCCTTCGGTTAGAAGATACTCTTAAAGTAAGAATTCCGCCTACTTCATTAAGAATATAATATTTTTAATATTAGAATATCGTTTTTTCGGTAAATGCGATTATATTAAACAGGCGAACTGTTTATTATATTATTTATTATAATAATTATTATTTATTATAATAATAATAATTAAATAATTATAATTACAATAATAATAATAATAATTTATTATATCACAACTAACACAAAACTTGAGCTGTCAAACGCGTCAAACCTAACCTTACTTAATCCGATGTGCTTCCGACCCGAGCCACACCATCTGCCCTTTTACGGCCACATGTGGAAAATCCGATACGGCCCAGATCGGAACTTGGAAACAAGTTGGGCAATTTCTGCAAGGGTTAGTATGACAGTGGACAAAAACTTAAGGGATATCCCAAGATATAGAATATATTACCAAAAGATGTCTTATTGTGACGGACGTCCTGGAGACGGCCTTCCCTGTTTGAAGTAAAAAGATAGAAAAGGATAGAAATTTTTGGATAGAAAAGGATAGACATATTCTATCGCTCCCAAGTGTACACTTTGCATCTACAATATCAAACAATTTTTCTATTTTTGTGTGTATCCATCGTTTTCACTAGGCTCTATCTTTTCCTATCTCTTTCTACACGGAAAAAAATTAATACCAGGCAAACGAAGGAATGAAGATTAACCCTAATTTAAATAATTGATATATCTAGAGTAAGCAAATAATGTACCCTCAACAAGCACTTGTTTTGTCTGTTATCGTTAATTTGACTTTCGTTGTAATAGGTATATTTACAAATGCCTTCGAAGTAATGTGATAAAATATTTTTAAACGACAGTTCAGGTTAAAGTGCAATATTTCCTGTGCAAGGGAGGATAATTTTCTATAAATAAGCTAAGTAAAAGCACTATCTTTTAAAACAAAATATTAATGTTTGTTTACAGCTCAAAACAAGTGTTTTATTTTTCTTATTTTCCGTAAAATCATGAGTTCAAAATATAACCTTAATTTTATTTATTTTAATAGCTATATGGTTCATTATAAATAAAAGATCATTTTTATGTCCCCCTGCCAAAAAACATATTTTCAGTAATTTTTTTTTTTCCAACTTTTGTGATTATTATATTAAAATGAAGTATTATCTACTAATATTCAAACTTATGAATATTGAAAATCAATTTAGAACTGAATGGCAGACCTAAAACTAGGCAAAATGTCCACTACTGCCCCTGTCCCCAGGGCACTTACGATATGTTATAATATTATACACTCGAGTCTCTCAAATGTCAACTTCCCAAATCTCAAGTTCTCCCAAATGTCAAGTCAAGTTTCTCTCAAATGTCAAGTCCGTATTTCTCAAATCCCACTTGATAACTACTGCGCACGCTTTGCGTTCGGCATCTGATTGGTTGCTATTCGCGCGCAATTTAAAATGCTAAAAAATATTATATTATACGTAATACACATGCACAATTGATGTGACTATAGAGGATAAAGAATTTCTTGACATTTGGGAGAACCTCTGGCAAAAATTTCTTGACATTTGGGAGACTCGAGTGTATTTGTAATCTATATTCAATTTTTCTTCAGTTATACAATACAAAAGAAATTTTTTATTAAAATTAAGCCTAGGAATTTGATATTCATTCATTAATTCTAGCAGATTATGATTATATCTACCAAAAAAAAATTATCAAAAGCGTGTCCCTCGTTTTCATTTTTTTAATTTTTTCAAAAGGCGCTCATTGTTGCCTTCGCATAATATTTTGTGTTTGTGGCAACACTGTTTGCTTTGCCCATGCGTCCAAAGTAAACAGCTGTTCTCAAGTAAACAAAACCACTAGATGGTTTTAATTGTGGAAACGTCAGTTTTAAAGCAAGGCAGAAAAAAAATCGAAGGTTTGTTGTGCAACGGGTGTCCACTACTGTACCGCTTGGAAAATGGTAAGAAAATATTTAAATTTTATCATAAACGTACGATTATTTATTGTTTTCAATTCACTTACGAATGCAACAAGCCCCGATGTTTTAAACCTATCTTTTTTATAAGGACAAGTAATGGTCCAATGGTCCAAATACGTGCGAAAACCGTCTTTGGAACATTGCATGTTTTTAGAACATTTATTTTGTCTGACTTACAATTAGAACGTATTTAGGACGTCCTAAAAAGGTTTTGAGAATATTCGTGCCCCCTGGGAACCAAAGACATCAAAACTTATTTGTCGACATCAAAAGCCCCGTATTCACAGTTTCATAAAAATCGCGGGTTGCGTATGTATTTATAATAAAATTTATTTATTATTTATAATAAATAAATTTATAATATTTATAATAAAATGTTATTTATTTATAATAATATATTATATTATTTATAACATATTTATATTAAATATTTATAATAAAATTTTATATATTTATTTATAATATTTATTTATATTTATAATAAATTATTATTATATTTATAATAATTTATTATAAATTTTATAATAAAATGTGTTTAGAGGTAGTTACCCCCAACAATATGATTTTTGAAACAAAATTTTAAAAACACGTAAATTTCTTGTTCTGTTGGGAAACATGTATTACATTCTCATCACAGAATCTCCTATACGTGCAATATTTCATTAAAAAATGAACAGAATCCTAGTCGAGCAAAAAAAGAAAAAAATTAAAGTAGCTGTCAAGTTGTATCAACTTTTGTGCTCATTCAATGAGCATTTTGCTTCCTGTAAGCAAATATGATTTACTTCCTCATAGAGGAAGCATTAAGTATTTAATACATATATTTTTTTCAAAGAAGTTATTTATTTCATATATTAATTTTTAATATTATAAACTTTATTTAATATAATAATTTTTAATATTGTAATCGAAAATTACAATAAAGCATAACTTTCTTATTTTTTAATGAAATGTATTAAACTTATAGGTGAATCGATTCGTCTGGACACAAAGAATCTTAATTTCCCTTTCACAAGCTTTAAATTTTTATTATTTGAGAACTTATATTCAAAAAATTTATTTTTAAAAAATTAATTAAGCATAACTACAAAGCTTCCTCTATGATGAAGCAAAATTGAAAAAAAAAATTTAATTCTAAAAGTTTGAAAACAGTTTCAAAATGTCTTTAAAGAACTCACAAGACAAAGAACACTGTCCAAACTCCTATACTGTTACTGAATCTTTCTAATGTTAAAGAAAAACTGTTAAGGGGGGAATCCTGTGTAGCAAATCTAAAAAATCGATTTTTTTGGCTTAAACGATAGCTTGGCATCCCAGAAACATACAGTGAAAATCCCAGAGTCAGAAAAAAACAGAGCACTGCGCGAACAAAGCAGATTTAAAGTTTAAAAAATTTGATTTTTTAATTTTAGACGCCTATATGAGGTGCTGGAAATCGGGCAAATTGACCTATCGAATTTGGAAATGTCGGACATCCACCCATATGAATAAAAATATTATTGATGTATCAGGTTGAAAGAAATGTTTTTTATACTATAAGAGTACCTTAATAAATCACAAAAGTTTGGGAAAGATTCGTTATTTTTTTTCATCCCTAAAAAAATCCCAAGAAATACTCTAATCTTCAGACTATTACACAGGATTCCCCCCTTAAGGGATTATTTATCGAAATAAAAACAATCTTTATTATTGCTATTTCAACTTAATAAAATCTTCTTACAGTTTTTCTATAAGAATTGAAAAGAAGGTTTAGTAGCAGTGCCATGTCAAAATTACGAGGTGACATTTTCGGAATTCTATCCACAGTTATTATAAAATACGTAAAATAAGTTGTAATAAAATTTCTAAAATTTTCAATAAATTTGTTAATAACGATACCAGACAAAACCAATAAAATTTTCAAGATTTCGTTATTCGTCCTAAAAGGTCGGACAAAATGACAAAAGACGTTTTAAGAATGTTCCAAAAACGATCTTTGAGACGTGTCCCCATTAGAGAAGTCTTGGATCCCATATTTTTCCAATACTACTTTTCCAAAGAGATCCCAGTGGATCTCTTCCTCGGAAGAGGATATACTTAAAAAAATCCGAGAAGATTTTCAAATTGCTCGAGAAATTCCGCTAGGATTACATAATTCCTCTAACTCGCGGATTTCCTCGAGAAATTCAAAAATCCTCGTTTTATTTTTGGACGAGGAAAACACGAAGAAAACCGTGAGGATTTTCAAATATCTCGAGAAATTCCGTGAGGATTAATTCGTTAACTCTCGGATTTCCTCATGCTTCCCTCGTCCGAAAATAACATGAAGATTTTTCCTCAAAGATTTTTTTCAATAGGGCATAACATCTTGAAAAATCCTACGAACTTCCTTATGACGTTCCTAAGAATCCAATATCAATTTATTCGACGTCTTTAAGACATCCAAAGTCGTGAAGATGTCCTGAAGATGTCTTTAAGACCTAGGATATCTCCGGGACATTTTTCGTACGTATATTGCACGTCCAAGAGTCATGTGATAAAAGACGTCTTAGAAGCGTGCTGGAGAAGTCTCTGCAATATCTTTAAAATTTTTGCCCACTGATATAATTAAAAATATATACCTTTTTATGAAAATCATCACAAGTACGGCCCTGTGTGTGAATTAGTTTGTCTTTTTTAAAGATTGAAATCAATGTTTACGCTTCTAAAATACGGAAGTTTCCCTCGGTTGCGATTTAACACGAAATTGAAAGACCGTATTAGGCCGACAACGGATCTATCACTTTTCGATAGGCGTGACGAAGGGTTTCTTTGAATATCGCATTCATAAATTCAGGTCTCCGAACGTTTAGATCAGAGCCGTGGACCACCGCTGAGATTGCTGCGAACAATCTGCCAGTCACCCTTTGGTGATCTTAGCACATTCGTCAACTTCATATCTGGCTAACGTTCCGTACCCAAAGACCTGAACCGCAATTCTTTTCCAATTGCGAGTCTCGTCCTTATACATTTCATTCTTCTAATATCCAGAATAGGAATTACATCACTTTTCTCACGCATTTTTGACACTTTAACTTTTATCAAAAGATCGATTGACATTCTTAAAATCGTATACGCTACAAATAATATTTCTTTCTTTTCAACGTTTCATGATGTGTTCAAATTGTAATGTCTTAACCGCTAGTAGTATAACTATGACAGTTCTGCACCACTTACCGACCGAGCAGGGTTATGTTCCATGTTAAATTACCCTCGTTCGGTATATTTCCCTCAGTCGATAATGCAGTTTTCTGTCATGGGATTAACCTCAGTCGATATGTTAGGGATCTACTTTACCTTACTTACCAATCTACTTTACCTCAATGCCTTTACTATAACCACTCCCCTCAATGGGAGTAGCCACGCCTCGGGGGCGTAGACGTCTGACGGGCTATATAAGTGCGTGCCTCACCGGCTAACATCAGATTCATCCGCCAACGATGGAGTTCGTCTTCAAGTTAAGTTTTCTTAATTATAGTGCATGGTAGCTTTTAGTACAAGGTACATAGCTTGCTTAACGCTTTATAATGCATGGTATTTTTTTGCTTGCTTGCCGCTTTATAGTGCATGGTATTTGGCTTGCTTGACGCTTTATTATTATTATTAATTAATGTAATAATATTTAAAAATAAATAATATATTTTTTTTAATAAGATTTCTCCAAGTGTGGACTGCTACTTAGTCTTCACAAAAAGTGTCAGGTCACCATCTCCAGAGCCGGAGATGCTAATGAGGTCGCCATCTCCAGAGCCGGAGATGCTAATGAGGCCGCCATCTCCAAAGCTGGAGATGCTGATGAGGTCACCATCTCCAGAGCCAGAGATGCCTCGGACACCAACACCTCCTCCAACGCCATCGCCGATCATCAGCCCGGCACCATCTCCGACGCCTGATCCTGACAGCAGAGATGGAGAAAGGCAGCGCCGCCGCCACTGCCACCATCATTGCCACCGTCACCATCATCGCTGTCACCACCATCGCCATCATTAATTATTATTAAAAATAATAATAATAAGATATTAATAATAAAATAAATATAAAAATTTACATTTTAATTCTGCGCATGCGTCGTTAAGTTAGTGTTTAAGATTTTGATAAGGTAATTTTGAAGAAGAAGTGGGGATATCCTCCTATAAAAAGAGTGCAAAATCTCTAGCTGATCATTCCGTCGCATCGCTGGATGCATGCTTCATCAGCAATCCTGAAGGAGAATACGATCAGCGATCTGCAACGAAAGGTAAGTGTTTATTCTATATTTTAGTGCATGGTAGTTTTGATTTTTAGTGCATGGTAGTTTTGCTTTTTAGTGCATGGTGTTGGAGAAATAAGCTAAAGTTTTTCTTAAACTTTAGTATACTCAAGAGAGAGAAATGGCTGGTAATCCACTCAACCTCCTTGATGAGTGTGAGAAGTTCATCCCACAAGTTGAAGAAGGTCTACGCCTCCTATCAACCCTTTCAACATGAGGAGAGACATCGGAATATATCCAGCGTTGGATAGTTAAGTGCGATGCTCTTACTAATACTATTAAAAATGTATTTAATACAATAGGTTTAACGACACCTAGTATTAAAAAATCGTTAAGTTTATGTGAACAAATTACATGTCTACGTTCTCGCCTCAGTGCATTACTAAAATGAGGTGAAAGTGTAAAAGAGCGTTATTCTCTTACCGATCGTGTAAGATGGGCTGATTCTGATGCAGCCTTTAAATGCCGATTACAAACTGGCATAATTGTAAATATAGCGCATAAGGATATAAGTGCGTTTCTAGATGACGCTTTCGTTTTATTCGAAAGGCGCATTAGACGTACACTAAATAAGTATGGTGCGATAAAAATATACGCCGAGCTTGGTGCTAAGTATAGAAGAGTCGTCAACGATGTTGAAAATATAGAATTAAAAACATTTATTGCGAAAACAAGGGAAATTTTTCCTACGACTCTTCTAGATGATTGGTTCAACGACAATGTAAAACAACCAATCCTGAAGAAAGTTGAAGAGTTTGAAGAAACCGACTCCGATTGGAAACTACATTCTATTGTAAAACTGCAAATTAATGTAAATAAATATAACCCTTTGCGAGCTACTTCCTATATCCCTCTACCACTTCAAATTAAGAATAAACATGCTTGTGTTAATGTTGTAAACAATGACAATGAATGTTTTAAATGGGCCGTATTGTCTGCGTTATATCCCATTGACAGACAAAATCATCCTAATCGTGTATCTAAGTATAAGCAGTATGAGAAACAGATTTTAGCGGAATAACCTTTCCTGTTTTTCTGAATGATATTCATAAATTTGAAAATTTAAACAATATATCCATCAATGTATATGGTCTGAATAGAAGAAAGCTTAATTTCACTGTTGTCCCTCTACACTTAACGTCTGAAAAGAGGGAACAACATGTGAATCTTCTTCACGTTCAAGACCAGTACATTGATGAGAGTCTTGATGCATATTATTACGACAGTGACGATGATGGTGATGAGGAAGAACAAATCTTTAACTTCCATTATGTATGGATTAAAGATTTGTCTAGACTCATCAGC
Organism: Synergus gifuensis; assembly: GCA_904066015.1. Classification (NCBI taxonomy): domain Eukaryota; kingdom Metazoa; phylum Arthropoda; class Insecta; order Hymenoptera; family Cynipidae; genus Synergus; species Synergus gifuensis. Next base: position 31,385 of record CAJFCO010018055.1, on the reverse strand, counting down.
CGCGACTTGTCAAAGCATGATGGTAGAAAATATTTATGTGATAGATGCTTACATTACTTCACGAGTGCAGAGAAATTATCTGCTCATGAAGAAGATTGCAAAGTTCTCAATCATTACAAAATTAATTTACCTGAACCAGGAAAGAATATCATTCAATTTAAGAATTATAACAATAAAGAGAAGATACCTTTTATCGTTTACGCGGACTGTAAATGTTTCCTTAAAATGGCAGAGAAAGATCAGGAAAATAATTCCAATACTGAAGTTTACCAACATCAGGAAATGTTCAGTATTGGATATTACCTGAAATGCAGTTACGATGATTCATTGTCTGGCTACCATTCTTGCCCTGAAGATGCAGACCCTGCTAAATGGTTCGCCAAGGAATTGGAGCAGTTGGCTGAAGACGCAGAAACAGTCTTCCTTTGCCCAATTCCTATGGATGATCTCACAGCTGAGCAAAAGTCTGCCTTCAGGGAAGCTACGATTTGTCACATTTGTGAAAAATTAATTGGACCCGGAGAAGTAAAAGTAAGGGATCATTCATACCTAACGGGAAAATATAGGGGGCCTGCGCATCAAGATTGTAACGTTAACTATCAAGATTCGCAAATTATACCTGTAGTATTTCACAATCTAACCGGATACGATGCGTATTTCATAATTAATAAAATATCGAATCAATTTGAAGGGAAAGTTGACCTCCTCCCCTTAAATAAAGAAAGATATATCTCTTTCACAAAACATGTAAGAGGGAGTGAGATCAAATTTCGCTTCATTGACTCTTTCCGATTTATGGCCTCATCTTTAGAAAAACTAGCGTCATACTTAGATGACTATAAAATTGTAAATTCCGTGTTCTCTGATTTAACTAGTGACAAAATTGAATTGCTAACACGTAAAGGTGTATTACCTTACGAGTACTTAAGTTCAAAAGAAAAATTATTAGATACACAACTACCACGGCAAGAGCAATTTTACAGTACTCTAAACGATTCAAACGTTTCCGACAAAGACTATGCGCATGCGCAACGCGTATGGTCAGCATTTAATTGTAAAAGGCTTGGTGAGTACGTTTATTTGTACATGAAAACGGACGTGTTGTTACTTGCAGATATCTTTGAAAATTTCCGTGAACAGTGTCTAATAGCGTACGGTTTAGATCCAGCACACTATTATACGACTCCTGGTTTGACATGGGATGCTATGTTAAAGTATACCAAAATTAACTTAGAACTCCTCACTGACATTAATAAACTAATGTTTATTGAGCTAGGTATTAGGGGTGGAGTTAGTCAATGCTCTAACAGCTATGCCAAAGCAAATAACCCATACATGAATGTTTATAATGAGAATGAGGAGACTATTTATTTGATATACTTTGACGCTAACAACCTCTATGGTTGGGGCATGACCCAGTGGCTTCCCTATGGTGGATTCGAGTGGGTATCAAGCGTAGATATTGATTTTAATGTTCCCGATGATTCACCTTTCGGCTATATTTTAGAAGTAGACTTAGATTATCCGGTAGAACTTCATGATGCTCACAACGATTTGCCTTTTTGTCCTGAACGCTCGAATCCACCAGGGTCAAAGCAAGAGAAACTGCTAACTACCCTCTTACCGAAGCGTAAGCACGTTCTCCATTACCGCGCACTAAAACAAGCTTTAGCAAACGGTCTCAAACTAACGAAAATTCACCGCGTCTTAAAATTCAATCAATCTCCATGGCTCAAATCATACATAGATTTCAATAGTTCAATGAGAGCAAAATCCCGAAACGAATTCGAGAAGAATCTTTTTAAATTAATGAACAATGCGGTATACGGGAAAACAATGGAGAATGTGCGTAAGCATGTAGACATTAAACTTGTCACAAAGTGGGAGGGTAGGTACGGTGCAGAAGCCCTCATATCAAAACCCAACTTCCAGAGCCGTGCAATTTTCAATGAAAATCTTTGCGCAATAGAACTAAGAAAGACCTAAGTTTTATTCAATAAACCGATCTATGTTGGGCTTTGTGTGCTGGATGTCTCAAAGACCTTAATGTATGATTTTCACTACGGCTATATTCTTCCAAAATACGGTAATAATTGTAAAATGCTATACACAGACACTGATAGTTTTATTTATGAAATTAAATGTATAGATATTTATGCAGACATGAAGAAAGATATCCACATGTTCGACACGTCCGACTACCCTCCGAATAATATCTACGGTATTCCGCAAGTCAACAACAAAATTGTCGGTCTTATGAAAGACGAATGTAGTGGTAAAATCATAACAGAGTTTGTTGGCTTGCGGAGCAAGATGTACAACGTGCGGGTCAATGGCCGAGACTTTGTGAAAAAAGCGAAAGGTGTAAAGGCCGGCGTAGTCAAGAAATCAATCGATTTTGATGACTACGTCGACTGCCTGATAAATTTTAAACGGCAAACGCGAACCCAGTATACAATACGATCGCGCCTACACAATGTAGAAACCGTTAGGCAGTTTAAAATAGCCTTAAGTTCGTACGACGATAAAAGGTACCTTCTCCCTGAAAATACAGACACCCTCGCATGGGGTCATTATAGGATTAAGGATTTGGATGATGAAAGAATGGATGTAGATGATGATGAATGAGTGTTATATTGTATGAGTGTGTGTGTAAATATTGTAAATATAGAATTAAGGTTAATATTGTAAATATAAAAATTGTTCTAAATAAAACAAGTTTATTTTATTACAATAATTTATCGTTTTCCTTTATTCAAATAACCTTAACACTAGATAATATAAAATTTAACTATAATTTAACATTACTTTAATGTTAACTTAACTATACTTTAACATTTACTTAACAATACTTTAACATTACATTAACATTACTTTAACATTAACTTAACTATACTTTAACATTACTTTAACATTACTTTAACGTTACCTTAACATTACTTTAACATTACTTTAACATTAACATAACTATACTTTAACATTATTTTAACATAAACTTAACTATATTTTAACATTACTTTAACATTAACTTAACATTACTTTAACATTACTTTAAAATTAACTTCATTAAATATCTGAATTTTTGTGTGAACTGTCAAAACCTAGCCATTTGACATAAATTTTATTTCCACGTCTCTTCAGGACCTTCTCTACAAGATAAATATCTGGATATTTAACTTTTAAAGTTCCTGTTGATAAAAACCTCCAGCTACCGGTTGATCCTGATAGTCTTTCAGCTTGTATGTCACTGGTTTGGTAGGCATCACTTTGTCAACAGTAAATATTTCTGTTGTCCAATTTGGTGTATATCCTTTCTCAAAGACGTTCTTATAGTTGCTGATTCGAACTTTATCACCAACTTGGAACTTTGTTTTTCTTGAAGGAATTTTTCTTTGTTTAGAGAAACGTTGCAAAAGTTCCCCTGCATCCTCAGGTTTAACATCTTTAGGTTTCATTCCAATAATTCGATGTTTTTACATTCTCATCAGAGAAGGTATTAAATTTGTGTAAAATTTGACCCCCCCCGTTTTTGTCAAATGTCCACGTTTTGGGACCCCCTGAACCCGAAAAACAGGTTTTTACGAATGTGTGTGTGTGTGTGTGTGTGTGTGTGTGTGTGTGTGTGTGTGTGTGTGTGTGTGTGTGTGTGTGTGTGTGTGTGTGTGTGTGTGTGTAGATTTTTAGTTTGTGAGCATGATAACTTTCGAAAGAATTGACAGATTGGATTGTCCTTTGGTATACTCTTTTAGTGTCCTAAAATGAAGGTCAAGTTCGTTGGCTAGCCATTTTGGATAAAAATTCAAAAAGTTGGAGCATTTTGAAAAATTTTGAAACCACTTTTTTTTTTAATTTAAAAATTCTAATGACGCACGTTCGTAGTACTCAAAAAGTCGAACAATTTTTCTTAATGACTTTTTTGGATAAAAAAAAATCTGCCCGCTTCGCGGGCACATTCTCATCGCGCGCTTCGCGCGCTTGTGCCCTTAGTGAAGCTTGCGCTTTACAGGACGCTTGAAGATATATGTTTTTTTTTAATTTAATTAAATTATATAATTTACCATATATTTTTATATTTTAATTTATTTTTTCATATTTGTAATTTATATTTTTAAAAATTTAATTAAATTAAATTAAATTACAGCTTTGAATGTAAAAGTGAACTAATTTACTTAAGGTTCTATCGACCTTAAGGAGCACATTCTCATCAAGGCACTCGCGCTCGATATTTGATTTAAACCACGCGCTCCGCGCTCGGCTCTGTTTAACAATATTTTTCACGATTAAAACGAAAACTACTCATCCTATTGAAAAATAGCCAAAGGAGAACTTGTAGATCTTTTTAAGGCGAATAATTATGTTTCTTATCATTTTCTCTGCATCTCGCGTTTTTTGGCTCAAATTTTGAATTTTCGATTTTTTAAGGATATTCAAAAAGCTGTTATGCGGATCATATAGGGCGTTCAAAAAGAAACATTTTTCATCTTTAGACTTTTTTTCATATCGTGCGTTGTTGGGCTTCTAATTTAAGTTTTCTTTCATTTTTTTGGATTTTCAAAATTTAAAAGTCATTCAATTTTTTTTTATCCAAAAAAGTCATAAAGTTATCGAAAGTTATCGTGCTCACAAACTAAAAATCTACAGACAGACAGACAGACAGGCAGACAGACAGACACACACACACACATACACAGACACACAGACAGACAGACAGACAGACGCATTCGTAAAAACATGTTTTTCGGGTTCAGGGGGTCCCAAAACGTGGACATTTGACAAAAACTGGGGGGGTCAAATTTTACACAAATCTAATACCTTCTCTGATGAGAATGTAAAAAATTGAAAGACTTATAACATTTTGAAAATCCAAAAAAATGAAAGAAAACATAAATTAGAAGCCAAACAACGCACGATATGAAAAAAAGTCTAAAGATGAAAAATGTTTCTTTTTGAACGCCCTATAGGATCCGCATAACAACTTTTTGAATTTGCTTAAGAAATCGAAAATTCAAATTTGGAGCCAAAAAACGCGAGATGCAGAGAAAATGATAAGAAACATAATTATTCGCCTTAAAAAGATCTACAAGTTCTCCTTTGGCCATTTTTCAATAGGATGAGTAGTTTTCGTTTTAATCGTGAAAAATATTGTTAAACAGAGCCGAGCGCGGAGCGTGAGGTTTAAATCAAATATCGAGCGCGAAGCGCGAGTGCCCTGATGAGAATGTGCTCCTTAAGGTCGATAGAACCTTAAGTAAATTAGTTAAATTTTTCATTCAAAGCTGTAATTTAATTTAATTTAAATTTAATTTAATTAAATTTTTAAAAATAAATAAAAATATAAATTACAAATATAAAAAAATAAATTAAAATTAAAAAATATAAATTACATTTACAAAATATATAATTTAATTAAATTTAAAAAAAAACGTATAGGTTCAAGCGTCCTGTAAAGCGCAAGCTTCACGAAGGGCACAAAAGCGCGCGAAGCACGCAACACGGAGCTCGAAGCGCGACGATCGAACTGTATGCGACCACCTGCGCGCCGTGGGCGCGCTCATTTTTGCGAGCGATGAGAATGTGCCCGCAAAGCGGGCACATTTTTTATTGTTATATTTGGAAATGAGAGTGGTTAAGATATCTAACCACTTGTAATTACCTTGCAAACTGAATTCTGGCCACATTAAATTCTTGAGTGTACGATTGAATCGTTCAACAATTGATGCTTTTAGATTACTATAAGTTGAATACAGTTTGATGTTATATTGCTGCATCAGTGTCTTAAATTGTGAGTTGTAAAACTCTTTCCCTCGATCAGTATGTAAATTTTTTGGAACTCGTCCCTGTACAAGACTGGATTTCATAGCTTGAGTAACATCTTCTCCATTTTTACTCTTGGTAGGAACAGCCCAGGCATACTTTGAAAATATATCAGTCACTGTAAGCAAGTATTTGAAACCCTTATTCTCTCGAGAATATGCAATCATTTAAACTAATTCAGCTTGCCAGGTCTCATCTATACCACGCATTATCACACGGCGATGTGGATAATTTTTTCTTACTGGTTTATGTAACTCTGTGACTACTGTTACTTTCTTTGCTTCCATTTTTCTAGTTCATTCAATCGAGCGTATATATTATCAATAAGCTCTGCGTTGTAAACTGATAACTCTTGTTGTTGAGTATCAATTTGAAGAGTTTTAATTTTCTTGTTTATTGATTCTTCAAGAATTCGCATCAAAATATTAATATTATCAATTTCGTTACGTATAGATGTCGTAACCTGATAAAGTGTTCGGATCTCGCTTTGAACAATACGTTGTACAAGTCTTAAATTAACTGCGTCGTATTGCTCTTCAGCGTCTTCAACGTTACAAAGTCTTTTTTTATTGATGTCGAAATTACCTTTTGATGTAATATTAAAACCTATACCAGGAGGTCCACGACTTGGTGATGAAGTCTGTTTCAGTGGACATCCAAACACGTCAATGCTCATTTTGATACTGAAGTTATAATCAGTTGTAGTCTCCTAATATATGATTTCAGCTTCACGCAATTCCTCAATAATAGACATTATTTCATTATTATGACTTGGATTTCCGGCTGATTGAGATGCCATGAGTAGACGAAGACGATCAACTAATTCATTAGGATCATCCCAATAAATGTAGTCAGGCTTTTGATTTTCTGGTACTATCATGAATTGCGGCAAAGAGTACTTTTTTTGTTTATTCTTTTTTAATGAACTTCCTCCTTTGCTTGATCGTCGTTCTTTTAATGATTATTTTTGGGGGAAGAATTTTTGAATTATATTCTTATATTTGAAACTTTTATCAATACGTATGGGTTCAGATGAACTATGGTTTTTCTTATGAGCATTAGTATCAATAAGAATTTCTTTATATTTGTCTAGATCATCTGCGCTGATGAATGCTTCAATAGGTTTTTGTTTGAACAAAAGTTCAAACAAACCATTGTTTTTCAAATAACTCTTATTACCAACATTGATGTATTGACCTTGAAAACTTATAGGTGTGTCACCAATCATAAACGATCCATCACTAAGTTTACGAACACCATATATTGTATCCAAATATTGTTTCCTATTCTTATTTAATAAGAAGAGAAACTTATTAGTTAACTTGTCATAATTTTCAGTAGGTTCAACATTTTCTTCAAAACTTTTGTCAATCATAGTTGTATCATGAGAAGTATCGTGTTCTTCATCATCAGCAATAGCAGTCGTGAAAGAAGAATTATCATTTTCTGCTTCATTTTCTTCTTCTTCTTCCTTTTTAAGTTTATTTTTAATAAGTTTATTTTTATTTATAGTTACATCAGACACATCTACTAATTTTTGTAGTGGTGTAACTAGAGGTTTAAAAGTCTCACTCAAAAGACTTTCTGTAGCCTCTTTATCCATCTTTAGTATACGATGTTTTCGTCTAATTGCATCGCTAGATTTCGCTATTTGACTGAGAACGTCTCTTTCTTTTCAAAACATGTTTATACCTCAATGTCTCAGACTAAACTAACTTGATTCTCAATCTACCTCTTATATTTATAGAACAATAAAACAGTCGAATCCTCTTCTATATCTACCCTCATTTAAATTACTATCTTTATCGATAACTAAAAATCCATATTTATCTTTATTCCAACATGCTGAGCATAAATCTCTAAACTTAGTGTATGTCATATCAGTATTTACATGATCTTCATACACATGTTTGAGATTTTTATCATCTTGTCGAAAAAGAACTAATAAATTAACATTATCTCTAACTAAATGTTTAGGAATACGAGCATAAGTCTGACATAGATAAAAACAGTCAACACTGACATCTCTACCCATACAAAAGAAGGCTCTAACATTGTCTTGCTTTTCGCAAGCAGTGTCATCAAATATAAAGATAGAATTGGGGTTAGCTTTATCAGGTGAAACTACTTGTTCATGTTCACTAAATGGAAAATACTCTACACCATCTACATTTTTCAGTACTTTTTCCAAGAATTTATACTTGGGCTGATGTAGAGTTTTGAGTAGAGATATACATTTTCAAATCTGAGACCATTTGGATGTAAAATTAGAGAAAGCAGTGCATTTGTTTTACCACAGTTTGATGGTTCACAAAAAACTGCACGAATACTGTCTGAGAGTAGACTACCGTGACGATTCACTCTCTTCAGCTTAAGCTGAACAAGAGTATCTATATTTGCAGAAGGAAGTTGGGTTGGTTGTTTCTCGAACAGCATCTTGATCTTGACTAGCACAAAAGCTATAAATACAGTGTTTATATAGCCTACCAGTCAGTCTAACACTAACCTTTGTAGAGTAAGGAATGCTTGTACACAGGGGAGAAAAAGTTCGAAAACAACGCGGTAAATGCCTTATTAATAGTATTATCAATAAATTACCTTTCGAATTACATTTACCAAGATACCAGTATTGTGGTCCTGGTACTAAGCTAGCTAAGCGATTAAAACAAGGTGATCCAGGGATCAATCCAGTGGACGCTGCGTGCAAGGAGCACGATATTACCTATTCGAAAAATCGAGAGAATATTGAAGTGAGAAACGTTGCTGATAGAACATTAGCTGAAAAAGCGTGGCAACGTGTTTTATCCAAAGACTCTGGTATTGGAGAAAAAGCAGCTGCATTAGCTATAACTAACATCATGAAAGCTAAATCAAAACTCGGAATGAGTTTGAAGAAGAAGGAGTGGGGGAAAGATTTCTGAGAAGAAGAAAAATTCAAAGAAACAAATAGTTTTAAGGAAGATTGTGGATGCAGCTAAAAAATCCATGATTCCTAGTAATGATGCTCAGGTTGTCATTAATGCTGCTGTCCAGGGTGCTAGAAAAGCTGTTAAAAAGGCTGGAGGTAGAGGTAGAGAACTCCTCGTATTCTACCATCACCCTCAAAAGTTGGTGGTATTTTACCACTAATTCCAATTTTCGCTGGACTCAGCGCACTTGGAGCTCTAGCTGGTGGAGCAGCTGGTGTAGCAAAAGCTGTAAATGACTCCAATGCAGCAAAAAAACAACTTGAAGAGACTGAACGTCATAATAGAGCGATGGAGGAATTAGCTCTTGGAAAAGGACTGTTTTTGAAACCCTATCGACAAGGTCTAGGGCTTTATCTTAATCCCCATCCTCAAGGTCGAGGTCTTAAATCTAAAAAATGTAAGTCAAAAAACTTGCAGTGAAGCTACCACACCGTGCATTAACTGATTTTGATATACTCAATTATGCCAAGACTCTAAAGATTCCATATTTTCGTGGAGTTTTTATGCGAAATGAACTGCCTAGGCATGGTCCTCTTAAAAATGAATCTGCCGTTATTAATCTTGATGATAGAGATGGCCCTGGTACACATTGGGTAGCATTTAAAAAGAATGGCAATGAAATATTGTACTTTGACAGTTTTGGTAACCTTCAACCACCCTCAGAACTTGTCAAGTACCTAGGTGTTGGTAGCATCATAAAATATAATCATGATAGATATCAAGATTATGATACATTTCAGTGTGGTCATTTATGTCTTAAATTTCTATGTGGACAGCTTAAAGTAAAGGGTAAATATAGCCTATATAAGTACAAGTAATTGCTTGCATGGAATCAGTATACAGAAAGACATCATCATGGATGATTCACTCACTCTGACTATTTCAGGCAACTCATCTGTACTGGAAGCAGAATATTTTCCACCAATAGAGCTCTCACCAAACAAAAATTATGCTCTAGGTCTGGTTGAATTACTCACTTTCAATTCAATTCCTAACATTGATGTAGGAAAGAATAAATTTTACATTGGTAATGAGGTGGTGACTATACCCCCAGGTAGCTATGAAATTGAAGATATTGAAAAATATGTACAAAAGAATTTGGAAACTAAAAATATTATAATAATTATTAGGCCCAACAACAATACGTTACGTAGTGAAATCAAGAGTAATCTTGAAATTAATTTTAAGCCAAAAGATTCTATTGGTCAACTTTTGGGATTTACTTCACGTGTTCTTGAACCTAATAAGAATCATACATCAGATTTACCAGTAGCTATTCTCAAGGTGAACGCTCTCAGAGTTGAATGCAATATTACAACGGGAGCGTGCATTAACAATCATAAAGTCCATACTATTCATGAATTCTTCCCAATAGTTCCAACTGGATATAAGATCATTGAAGTACCATCACATGTCATTTACCTTCCGATCGCCGTGAAGACAATACATCATATTCAGCTCCGCATTGTTGATCAAGACGGTAACTTGGTGAATTTTCGAGGTGAAACTATAACAATCCGATTACACGTAAAGTCAACGTGATGGGTATTGTTTATAATCGCAAAGCGGGTGGAAGTTATATAAGTAAGCCACCATGTCAGAAACCAATCAGTCTTCAAACAGTTCACAAGAGACTAACATCACAGAACGCGCTCTTCCTGAAACAAATAGGTCCAAGACTTGTACAAGAAAACAAAAGAGGAAAAATAAGAAGAAATATCGACCATTAATTTATATATTTTTCACCTGTCGCTGTTATAAATATGGAAGAAGTATTAAACATTCAAACTCCAGTGAGCTATGATGAATCTCTAGCTCACTATGACATTCATGATCATCAGCCTTACGCTATATCATCATTTAATAACAGTGACGAAATTCGAATTGCTGTTCAGCATCAAGATTTATGTATTCTTCCATGTAAAAGCTCATTGCACATATGGGCATATCCACGAAAAGTGTCATTTTTCTGTCACCGTTGCATTATAGGCAAATCTGAACTTAAAATACAAGTTAAACCGCACAAAAATTTACAGACAAACTCCCTGAAGTAGAAACAAAAGCTTACAGTCATTACAGAAACCTTCATAAAAAGATATAACACATAATCGGTGAATAAAATCCCAAAAATATACCTATGTAATATTTGTCACCACCTACGAATTGAGTGTTTTGCATGCTCACAGGTTTTTCGCGCATTGTTTGAAAATTCTAAAAAAAAATCATGCTAGTTCAGTTGAACATAGACTACTGAAATTTCATTGATTTGACACTGTGCTTTGATTTATAACTCAGCAAGATAATCTCAAAGTCGTGTCACCGGTTTCACGATTTAAATGTCCACTCCTGGGTCTGGAGCTGTAGAAAATGCGCGCAACCACCTAGGTCAAAAATCTTTCAATTTTTTGCTATATTTTGGTTACCATTGGACACCACATAAGGGAAAAACGTGTGCTCTCAAAATTATAGAAGTATCACACATTCAAATATCGAAAATTTTGATTTTGTCGAAAAAATGTCCACTCCATCGTCGTACTTTACTCGCAAAATACTTGCAGAACACTTTTCTGTGCTCACGGAAATTAAGCAGTATGTTGGGGCGAAAAAGTTTACCACATATAAAACTAAAATCGCAATGCGCGCAAAAGTTATGCCCAATTTAAGGCTAAAATGTCCACTCCAAATTTTTTGCGAAAATGTCCACTCCAGCGCCAGCAGCTGTACAAATCGCGCGCATCAAGTTAAGATTAAATTTTCTATTGGATTTGGTGTATTTTGGTTGCCAAAATACGTCCGCGAAAGGAAAATTGTGTGCCTCAAAAATCATGTGAATTATGTACAAATTACAGTTAAAAAAAGTAAAAGAATGATTTTTCTTCAAAAGATAAATGCCTACAAAAAAATTTATTTTACAAAAAAATTCTGTTTTTTTGAAAGGAATAACTTTTGTATAGACATTTTTTTCAAAAGTTCAGAATATTTTGAAATATTACAAAAAATAGGCAAATAATGGAACAATATTACTTTTTTCAGTAGAATTACTTGTCTGAAAATATTTTTTCGACAAAAAAGTTTTTTTATATGAAAAGAGAAAAGTTTTTTGCAAACTAACATTAGTTTAATCAAAGTTAATAATAAAAAATCAATTTTTTATGAAATTTTCGGTAAGTAAAAGCGTCATTATTATAACAAGTTAAGCCTTTAATATTAAATTGAATTAAAGGAAAGTTGAAGAAAATATTTTTATTTTTTTTTTTAAATATTGGATTAAAAATATTAGTTCAATAATAAAAAACTATAATTGATACAATTTTTAACCAATTTTTAATCAGAGATAGAGTAATATTATTATATATTATATTATATTGTATCTATATTGTAATTTTGATATCTAGTATCTATGATTTAATATAATTAAATACAATTTTCAGAATATTGTGTGATATAATAATTTATAACTTAATTAATAACTTACTACCGGTCTCAATTTAAAACCTATGCCTAACACGATGCAAACGCGACAATTATTTTGGTATCAGAAAGAGCCAACCACACTTCGACCACGCTTCTTGACATGTATAAAATGTTTTAAAAAAGCTACATGTATTCATTTCTCTTTAAAACCATCTACGTATTTCACTGTACTTAAACACAAAACTAAGATTAGGCAGATTAGGCGAAAGAAACATACTAAAAATTAGCTTGCACTTTTCTGTGATATTTCGCTATACTTTGAAAAATAATAAATAACATAATATATTTTCTGTTAACTGTTGAGTTTTCGTTCCCTTATATTCCAAATGGTCAGGATATACACTTCAGTATTAGAAAAATAACTGACTTCGATTTAAAATATAAGATAGAGTATTATAACTAAAAATTTAGGAATAAAATTACGAATTTTTTAAGAAAAGTCCGCATTATTTAGTTTCAGATACTCTTTATATATTTGTAATCAAGAATAGAGTAATTTACACACTACTGAAAAGTATCCTGAACATTTCAGAAGGAGAGACAATCCTATTTCACCTTCAATTTCAAAAATATTATTAATTCAATGAAATTGATGGACTTATTTGTTTCAATATTTTGTGCAAACTGCGCGCATGCGCAAAGTTAATTACCACCCTAAAAAATGAGTTTCTATATGTATGTAGAATCTAGGAAAAAAATTTGAAAAGTGTGCTTTAAGATTTATTTTTTAACTTTTTTTTGAGAGAAAATGACACTTTTCGTGGATATGCCCATATATGGAAGACTAGTTAAAGATGATGGAATTACAGTTGTGACAGCTAAAAATTTGATTAGTAATGCAGTCTGCTTTCTATTTGATGAAATTCGCTATGAGTTGAATGGAATTGAGATTGACCGATGTAAAAGTGTTGGACATACTAGAAGCTGGATACTTTGATGTAAATATACCACTCAGCATGATTTTAGGGTTCGCAGAAGATTATCGAAAGATAATTGTGAACGCAAAACATGAACTTATCTTAACAAGATCTCGCACTGATATTAATGCTATTATTCAACCAGCACAAGGAGATGCTGAAGAATTCAAAATTCTGCTTCATAAAGTGGAGTGGATGGTTCCCTATGTATTACCATCAGATCGTTATAAGATACAATTGCTGAAATTTATTGAAAAAGATGCCCTTATTTCAATGAGTTTTCGATCATGGGAAATGTATGAATATCCATTAATTCCTGTAACTCAGAAACATGTATGGCAAGTGAAAACTTCAACGCAATTAGAAAAACCACGATACGTTATACTAGGATTCCAAACAGGTCGAAAAGATCAGCGCAAGAGATATGCAAATTTCTTTGAGCACTGTAACATTACAAACGTTAAACTCTTTCTAAATTCTCAATATTACACGTATGGTAATTTAAATTTAAAATTTGATCAGAATCAGTTTGCATTATTGTATGAAATGTATGCAAACTTCCAAAATTCCTATTATGGAAAAGAGTCTAAACCTCTCTTGAAGAAGAATACATTCAAAGACCATGGTCCACTCATTGTAATTGATTGCTCAAAACAAAATGAGTTTTTAAAACAGACTTCAGTCGATGTAAGACTAGAGTTTGAATCTAGTAATAATTTCCCAGCTAATACAGCAGCCTATTGTTTAATTATTCATGATCGAATAGTTCAATACATGCCCATTAGTGACGCTGTAAAGAAACTAATATGAGCTGGTGGGGGTAAAATTTAGTGGTGGGGGTAATATTGTAAGGTTGAAAAAAGGGTATAAAAGAGCCGAAAATGGCCAGAAAATTCATTTTTTCAGGCAACATGGATTTCGTCGTAGATGTCCAAGGTTTCAAGAGACCATACAACGACTTTGTCTTCAAGGAGCTGGCAATACTCCCTCTCCAGGAAGATGCTCAACCCCTAGTCTTCCTCTTCGAACCACCTTGCAGCTGGAGTTCACTACCAGGAAGATACAAGAGTGAAAATCTATGGCTTATGCGAAATTACCATCAAATCAACTGGACTGCTGGTGATATACCCTACGAAGAAGTTGTACCTATACTTCGAGAAATATTAGCAGGCGTTTGTTCTGTTTACGTTAAAGGCTTAGAAAAAAAAAATGGTTAGAAAAATATGTACCTAATGTATATAATATGGATGAGTTTTCCTGTCCTTCTTTAAAGAAAATTAAACATGAATGTTTGTTAACAACATGTACAAACCATACTGTATATTCTAATAATTGTGCAGTAAATAACGCTATAATCCTACACAATTGGATTATGAATCCAACAGATGAATTAACATTGAGAAATGCTCCAAGAGATGAAGTCGATAATAATTGTACATCTGAACTTCGAGATTTTTACAATAACTTGGAAAGTATTTTGTAAAATTAGGTTAAGGTTTTTATAATTATAAATAAATAAACATCATTAAATTAATAATTATTTTCTTTATTTACTCATAAATTTTCCTTCCTATTAGTTGATAAGTTACACTATTTTTAATTAATATTAAGTTAATTTATTTCACCACCTTATGCGCATGCGTTAAAAAGAAATTCGGAGAGGGGATAATCCTTTTAGTTTATTCTAGTAAACGTAAATTCCTTTTTTTTTTTTTTTCCATGTAAGCAGTTTCCACTTTCTGCGCATGCGTGAAAAAAAACGATATACAGCTAGGAGTGGGGGTAAGAATAAGGAGAGGGGGTTGAGTTCGAGTGGCCTATAAAAAGAACAGCATCAGAACATTCATTCATTCACTTCATAATTCTTGATAGAACCATCAAGAAATATGGATCTCACGAAAGTGAATGCTGTTGGACGTATGGAAGAGTTCCTGCCTACGAAGCCGCTTTCTGAGCTGATTCCAAAGCGGAAGTATGCTGTTACGTCAATTCGCAAGGTCCAAACAAAGTACGGGACCAGAATAATTGTGGAGCTGGATGGCCAATGTGTGGTCTTCTTACCTACGAGGTTCCTGAAGGTTCTGGAAGAAGAGTCCACCCTGGAGATGATGCAGGAAGCTGCTGCTATGAAGAAGCTTCAATTGCGATTCATTGGTGGCCCATATAATAATATAGAATTTAAGAATGTGTAAATATGTACAAGATGATGATGATCATGCAAATAAATCATCTTAAAATATATATTTGGACTTATCATTTAATATACTATTTAGGATTAATTTAAATAGAATTAGGAAAACAGAATAAAAAAAAATTAAAAAATAACATGCAAAGAAGCGTGATGTAACATGCAAAGCAGAAAGCTTCATGCAAAGAAGCGTGATGCAATGTAGAAAGCTTCATGCAAAAAAAAATAAATAAAAAAAAAAAATAAAAAAAACATGCATGAGTTGAAATGTACAAATGAGGTGAAATATACATAAATAAATTACAATATTATATTTACAACGATAAAAATGTTTAAAAAAAAGAACTTAGAAATGAATTACAATGTTAAAAAAAATAATACAAAATAATGTTAAAAATAGAACAAAGACATGATTTAGAAAAAAAAAAAGAACAAAGAAATGATTCAGAAAAAAAAAGAAGAGAAAACGCAAAAAAAATTATTTCTTCTTCTTTTCAAATTTTAATTACTGGGCAATCCTTTTCTTCTTCTCTGCCATGGACTCAAAAATCTCTTGCGTCACGGCTGAGGATGTTGAAGCTTGACGAGAGATTTTTGACGTTGTCAACGTAGGCCTCGTCCTCTTTCGTTGGCAGAGGTCTGTCTTTGGTGGACCGCAGGTCCGTTTTTTGTTTGGCTTAGCAGTTGATGGTGGTGGTATCGGAATGGAAGAAGAAGTGGATTGAGAAGTTGATGGTACCGGAACGGAAGAAGAAGAAGAAGAAATGGATTGAGCAGTTGATGGTACCGGAACGGAAGAAGAAATGGATTGAGCAGTTGATGGTACCGAAACGGAAGAAGAAGAAGAGGGTGGATTTTTCATTTCTTCTTCATCACTATCACTCAACCATAACTGAACGTGCAAGGGTTCAGGATTTGCTTCATCTTCCTTTAATGGAAGATCAATCTTCTCTGGAAGATGAAGATCAACTTTCTCTGGAAGATCAATCTTCTCTGGAAGATGAAGATCAACCTTCTCTGGAATAGAAGGTTGAGTGATGCATGATGAAGAAGAAGATGAAACAGGATGTTGATTTAAGAGGAGAGCAAGTTCAATAGGGGACAAAGAAGGTGGCGGTGAAGGCATGGACGGAAAAGTTTGTAAAGGAAAAGAAGGTTGCATTGGAGTCATAACGGGATAGGGCATAAACTGTTGAGGAATGTATAAAGGTGTGAAAGGTGTTGAAATGAATGATGGTGTTGGAATGAATGATGGTGTTGGAATAAATGAAGGTGTTGGAATGAATAAAGGTGTTGGAATGAATGAAGGTATGAATTGTTCAATGGGAGATGGGTAAATCAGATGTTCAAGAGGTAAAGGAGGAGGATTGAAGAGATTTGTATGGATTTGTTCCCGTCTGTATTTGCGCTGTCTGAATTTGCGCAGAAAGAACGGACGCTACTGTAGTAGTAGGTGCGTCCAAGAACCCCGGCCTCGCAGGATCATATTCCGTTTCAATAGGAACCTATAAAAAAAATTAATTAATAAATGTCATCAATTTTTATTGTTATTTTTATTATTATTCTTATTGTAATTATTTTTTTTTACTATTATTATCTTATCATTATTAATATTATTTTTCATTCTTATTATTTTTTGTATATTATTATTTTTATTATTCTTATTCTTATTTTTTTATATTATATTATTATTTATTATTATGTTAGGTTAAATTTTATTGTATTAAGAAAAAAAAAATTGGTTCACAGATTCCTATGAAAATTACTGATAGATTATAATATATTTAATTTTATTTTTGAACTTGCAACGATTAGTGTTGTAATTTACAAAAAAATTGTATGAATTTTGCAATGAGAGGGGAAAATCATGCATTATAATTATGGTAAATTTTTACTTAGATTGTAATTTGATAACGGAAATGAGGCTAAGGGTTCTTAATCGATTAGGTGACGCTTACGTTTTATTAAAACAAAGATGGCGGGTAATTTAAATACAAATGGGTAAATCAATTTTGCATAAAAGATTAATTGAAAGAATTCTATATATGTAAATATGAAAAAAAAAAGTTTCACAAAATTTTCATCAAGTAAAGGGGATTCCCATCAGTTAATTTTTTTTTAGATAATTAAGGGAATCACAATTAAGGTTGGTGGAAACGATAAGTAAGGTAGATGGGTAAGTACGGTAAGATAGATCCCTGACATATCGACTAAATTTAATCCTCTGGTTGGAATCTGCATTATTGACCGAGGTTAATTTAGCATGGAACACTGTAATAGATCTTGTACCATTTGAATTATTTGTATTAGTTGAATTTCCCATCACCATTACTAACCTTCTTATAGTACTGACGCATGCGCAGATTGTTTCTCATGCGTATTCAGAAAGGCCGCCATTTACTATTGCTGCGCAAATGTCTACTACGCAGCTTAAATTTCCCCTCCCAAGTAACCTGCGTTATCGCAAAAAAAGTGTTCAAATGTTCTGGCTGAGGTAGGTAAGGTAGATCGGTAAGTAAGTTAAGGTAGATCCCGGACATATCGACCGAGGCTAATCCCATAACAGAAATCTGCATTATCGACTGAGGGTAATATACCGACCGAGGATAATTTAGTATGGAACAGAACCTTGCTCGGTCGGTAAGTGGTGCAGAACTGTCATAGTTATACTACTACCGCTTAAGGACACTGAAGCGTTAAATAAAAAATGCACGCCTACAAGTAATTTAAGGCTGTAGCAATTAGTATAGGAGAGGCTGGGCTATTTGTCCATAGGGTTAGCGTTAGAGACACGTTGGTCAACTCTTTTTTTTTTACAATCACAGGTTTACTATAATAATCTCAAATATGTCAGTTTAGATTAAATATGAAGTACTGCATTTGTGTTTCAGTGAGCAAAAAATTTAAAGATGTCCTATAAATGCCTTTGGGACATCCCTAACAAGTTTTTTGGAAGATATCTTTTGGACATCCTATGAATGCTCTTAAAACGTCTAATGCCAGTACGAAAAATATTCCGGGAACGTCGTATGTCTTTAAGATGTCTACAAAACATTTTTAGGACATAAGACGTATTAGGGATGTAAATTAGACTGACATTCGACGTCTTAGGAATGTCCTTCGGATGTTCATGGTTTTATATCAACTGGGGTAAATCATTTGAGAATGTTGCAAGAGTGTTTTGAGATAAGAAACACAGACTTTCTCATTTCAAACGTGGTAAGTAAATTTTGAATGCTGTAAGCTTTTTGTTTTCAGGGGGTACCCCACTGTGACGCCCGAAATTTTAACGATATTTCACGAATTTTTTTAAATAGGAAACTAATATATGTACAATCATTTTGAAGTTTAAGTATGTGTTTACTTGTAGTTTAAATCATATAAAGAAATTTTTTTTAATTCACTTTTACAAAATTAAGTCCATGTTTTTTGTAGTAAAAGTTGAGCCAATTAAAAAAAGGTGATGTCATTCAGGGAAGCATACAGCTGTCATCTGAAATAAAAAAATCGAACTGATTATTATTCTGTAGGCTTGTCCCCAAGTGTGATACCAGAAATATACAATTATTTTTGAAAATTGAGAAAATGGCGTGTTTGGGAAAATTTTTCTTTCAAATCGCACAGGGATCACACCTGGGAATATATGTGTGAAATAACTGATTTCAATTTCAGCTCAATCGGTTGAATAGTTTTTTATGTGTGCTTTCTCGAAATTTCGAAAACGTGGTTTCGAGAAAACTTTGACAGTAGATTTTTTATAAAAAAATTAGACATACATTAATCTGCTATTCCTGGTGCATAGAGTAATCTTTAAGTGTCTTCGAAAGCTTCATTTTCAGCAACTTTGAAAGCCCTTTGCAAACTTTTGTTAAAAAATGTATTTATTTATTTATTTTCAATTTTCTGCTGCTAGCTCGTTGGCGCGCTTCTGTAATAACTGCTACGGCGCGCTCTCTTCTTTGCGCTGTAACTTTGAAAATACTTTGAAATATGACAAAAAAAATCGATTTTTACAAACCGTCAAAGTGGAGTAGGGGAGCGGCGGCGAATGCAGCGCACATAAAGGAAAATGCACGATTAAAATTCCAATATAAAATAAAATATTGTAATCAAATATATTTTGTTTAGGCCAATATCTTACCAATGCTTTATGCATAGAGATAATTTAATTGAAGTTCATTAAAACAGTTAATTAACGTGTTTTCCAAAAAGTGCACCTCCGCCAAGATATCCTACCTTGTTTGGTAATGTGGCGCTTTACCATTTAAATTCGTAATTATTGAATAAAAAACAAATTATGAAGAAAAATTAGTAAAAAAACAAAAATACGATAAATATATTTATGTTTAATATTATTAACATATTTGAGGGATTATATGTCTGCCGAAATTTCATGCAAAAATGTTTTTTTAACAGTTCAGAATATCTCACAATAAGTTGAGGATTATATCTGTTGAAATGTCAAGGAAAAAGTGTTTTGTTAACAGTACAGAATAACTTACCAGTAGAAAAATAAAACAGTGAAAGATATATTTATAAATTTATAAACTCCCATCTAAAAAAATAAAGGCTAAAAGTGCTACAAATTTTTTATTTTAAGATAAGCTTATAGACGTTTTATAAACAATAAATCAAAATTATATTGACAATAAGTAAATTTTATTCCTTTCCAAAACAATTATGATTCAACGTTCAAATAATATTAATACTCTAAACCTTCTAAATATTTATTCTGTCACAACAAACTTAACCTGAATAATTGTAAAAAGATTTCAAAATACAATTATTCTAAGATAACTCTAAAATACAGGATAATTATTAAAATAAAACTTTTTTGTGCACATTATAAACGAAATATTATTACTTTGAGTAAATATTTCTTACCTTCTAAATGAAACCGGCACTTTCTCACTAAAAAATTCACATTTCAGGTTGGTATTCTCGGAGAAAAATAAACCACAAATGTGTGCGCCAAGTTACCTGCCGATGTGAATAGTATTTAATAAAGATTTTTTACATAAAAGTTTATTAATTTTACACTTGAACCCCTCAAATTTCACGAAATCCAAAACAGAGGCCCCCTCAAATTTGCCCAAATTCCTTTCCTCTATAATCACATCAATTGCGCATGTGTAGTGCGCTTAAATAATATTTTTTAGCATTTTAAACTGCGCGTCAATAGCAACCAATCAGATGCCCAGCGTCATGGTATGTATTCAAAAAACTGAGAACAGTATATTTCCAAAAATTTTTTATAATTTTAGGCAAAAATTCTGTAATTTTCACTTGTTTTTAGCTACTCTAACAATAAAAGCAAAAGAACTAAAACTAACTTTTCGTCATAAAAATCATACAATTAATTTAATTATCCCGATTTTTTAATAATGTAACGTTGAAAACATATATACATGTAATGAAACTATATTCACAAGCAGAAAATGCGTTAATATTCTAAAACTCGAACGCGCCACATTAGCCGCCGCGCCGCGCATTGGCCGCCGCTACCCTACGAGTTCTCCTTAATTACTATTTACCGATGTTTTAATTACAAATCCGGAATATTTATGAATTTTGCACACTAAAATTAAATATTAAATATTCCACACATTGTCCATCTCTAATCTAAATTTTCATCCTTATTTTATGTAATTTGTTTTTCCTACATACGTGGTAAGTTGACCAAGTATGTTTGGCACAAATTGTTAGGGTAACCACAACTAATTGTCGGAAAATAGGTCAACAGAGGTTCAAAAAAGAGAAAAAAGCAGGTCAATCAGGTTTAGAGAAAAAAATGTAAGGCGACACTAAACTTTGAAATTTTGTTCTTTTTTGTACACAACTTCCTTTACAATTTTTACATTCTCACCAGAGAAGGTATTAGATTTGTGTATAATTTGAGTTTGACACGTTACTGTTTGAAAGTAACGCGTTACCGTTACCGTTACTTAAAAAAAAAATAACGCGTTACCGTTACCGTTACTTTAAAAAAAAAATAACGCGTTACCGTTACCGTTACTGAAAAAAAGTAACGCGTTACCTTTACGTTACTTTTTTTATTAAATTTTTAATACATCAGTTTATACAGTTTCATAAATCATACATCTATACACTAGACTTTCCATAAAAAATTCTATTTTTCTTCAATAATACTAATTTTTCGAAAAGATCATCACTCATACGATGTCTTTTATCCAAAAGAATCAGTCCAGCTGTACTGAATAATCGCTCAACGGATGCACTGCTCGGTAATCCTGTATTATACCGGATGAATAATTGAACCTTACAATTTAAAAATTGTTCCACAATCATCATGGCGCATTTTAATGGAGAAAAAATATTTTGTTGATACATATATAACATAATTGCATCATGTAGAGCAGTAAAGTTACTGTAAAGAAAGCACACCATTTGATTGGTTTTCTTGATATTTAAATATTTAATCTAATACTGGGCATTCCAAATTTTTATAAAGTAACGTTTGGTAACGTGCGTTACTTAGTATTACCGTTACCAAAAAACTGTAACGCGTTACCGTTACCGTTACTTTTAAAAAAAATAACGCGTTACCGTTACCGTTACTAAAAAAAAGTAACTTTTTTGGTAACGCGTTATAAGTAACGCGTTACTGTCAAACACTGAATTTGACCCTCCGTTTTTCTCAAGTATTCACGTTTTGTGACCCTGAAACCCGAAAAACATATTTTTAAGAATGTATCTGTCCTCTCTATCTGTAGATCTGTCCGTTTGTAGATTTTTAGTTTTTTAGCACGATAACTTTCGAAAGAATTGACAGATTGAATTGGCCTCTCTTTTAGTGTCTCAAAATGAAGTTCAAGTTCGTTAGCCAGTGATTTTTGAAGGAAATTCAAAAAGAGCATTTTGAAAAATTTTGAAACAACGTTTTTTTAATTTACAAATTCTATGTACAGATATTCGTAGTACATAAAGATTCGAATAATAAGAATATGAAAAAAATCAAAAATCGATTTTTTCAAAATCCTGACTGCGACTAACCTCTTAAGTAATTCGACTTTAAAGAAAATATTTTTCATTTGTGCGTATAAATTATATCTTAACATTTAATTAGAATAAGGGTTTTACCAAATTAAAGATAAGAATTATAGAATTATAATTATAGAACTTGTATAAGCAACTTTTAGGTTAAATTTGTAACCGGTTACGTTTTAAAGAATATTTTTATGTTAGCCTGCAGCAATCAAATCTATGTCCAATGAATTATGATTGCAACAAATATAAGGTTGAATATTCATCATGATGAACATCGGCATTTTCAATAGCCTCTCGATCCAGAAACTCCTTGAGGGAATCATCGTCATCAAACTCGAGATCATAAAATTCACAATCTTTGATTAGTCCAAAACGATGCCGCAGAACAGCTAAAAATTTCAAGGTTCTGAGATATTTAACGACGGGGGCGTGTGCGGCAGGCGCAGTGTCGTCCAGTTTTTGTTACCGGTCCTTAATCAAAGTTTGATTGCAGAATCTCTTGTCTTATCCTGGAAAAAATACTCCAGTATACGTACGTGAGTCTGCTGCAGGCTTCATAACTCCGGCATAATGGCGGCGCGGAAAAGAAATATATTCAATTAATAGAACCCGTAAAAAGTAAAAACTGCTGAAACTTATTCAAGAAATAGTCCAAGATTGGTTTTAAGTTTCCAAAAGAGTATTTTAAATTCATTCCCAGTGGGCATACAATATTTGAAACGTTTTTGGAATGTTCCAAAAATTTTCCATGAACGCTCCGATGTCAGATGTTCTCAAAACGTTTGAAGGACGATTTTGGAACGTTTTTAGAACATTAGATTTAATAGGGACGTTCCTGGAAATTTTTTGTAACGTTCCAAAAACGTTTGTAATATTGTGTTCCCATTAGCTTTTTACTGTAAAGATAGGTTGCAGAGTTAGGCTAAGTTAAATTTAAAGTTGCCTTCACTAAATCAATTTACAGGGTTCTGCTCTTGCATAATCCATAGAAAACTCAATCTGTTAGATACAAAAATGGAAATTCAATCGAATATGCATTAAGGATGCACGTATTCACACTTGTAACCTCTAGAATGTGCACAAAAGTATTAACATCCCAAGGACGTCCTTGGGACGTTCCTAAGACGTCCAATGTCAATTGAATTAACGACTTAGATTTCTAATATCATAAAGATGTCCCAAAGACGTTTTAAAGTCTTATGTGTCCCAAAGACGTTTATAGGACATTCTTACTTTTTTCCCACTGAGCTACTGGGCAAAAAATTTAAGGATGTCCTAGAAACATCTTCGGGACATCTCTAAGACATCTTATTGCATATGTCTTTCTGACGTCCTGGAGATGTTCTGAAAACGTGTAATGTCAGTACGAAAGATGTTCTGGAGACGCCCTTTCTCTTTAAAACTTCTTTAGGTTAATACCTTGGTCTTAGGGAAAGATGTCTTAGGGAAATCCCGAAACGTCCCTGAGACATCCTTATCTTTTTTCATTTCCATAACTTTGAAGGTTCGTGTTACGCCATTAAATCGCAACTACACAACTTTAGCCACTATTATCCACTCAAGAAAGAGGCCGCGGACTTATAAATCAAGCAATCAACTGCTATAAAAGTCCACCCACGCAACTATGTTTTTTGTGATCTTGAATGCATTTATGCTTACTTTGATTTGGAGTTTGGAGACTGCAAATACGTGCCAAGGTGGCTGTAGTAACCATCATCTCCACGGTTCTTACGAACACACATAAGCAAAGATATTTGTTCTTTTTCTAGTTGGCTCGCGTGTTCCGATTCGCCACGCTTTGCCGATAAAAGTAAGGCATATACGGCATATGGTGATGGGGATTTTGTTGCACCAACAGAACACGTGAGGTGACGAGAATAAAACGAGTTGTCGCGCAAAAACCATTGTAGAGGATAGGTATCCGTGAATCCGCGCTTACAATATATAACTGAAGGTTTAAAGGCACAATGCAACATAAATCAGCGATCATCGCTGGTATGGTCGCGCAAATAGACGGACGTTATAACGTGGGCGTTTTCATATGTATACTTCTACTACCCCAACCGCGATGCAGTGTCAAGTTACTTGCTAGAGGAATGAACGATCGTGAAAATTAATAAGCATAGAAGTTTAAACAAGTTTATTTTTAAGATTTTTACATTCTCATAATTAATGAGAAGGAAATCTTTGTCTAAAAATTAATTTTGCTGATAAATTTTCCCTAAAATCCATGCTAGGCCCAGAATGAATTAGCTAATTCTTTGCTAAAGACGAGAATAAGGAAGGATTCTAGCATGCAACATGGAAAAACTAACATTTAGGTCGAGTTTCTTAATCAGCCCGTTTTGACAAGTTATAATTGGAGGATTTCATCTCTACGAGTAGAGTATTCAAACTTGGGCAGAGCATAGTTCTACTAGGTAGTATATTACTTTACAGAAAAAAATTTTCGGATTGGATAAAAATTGATCGAGATAGGGGAGGGGACATTTTTTATTTTTGTGTTGATAAATCCTACTTCGAATGTACTAAACTCTACTTTCCTATGGAATAAACAAAATTTTGTTCTATATGTTTTACACAGGCTTTTACCTGATCTATCGAATAGTTATAACCATTTTTTTCAAAAATTGTTTTGATCTTTTTTTGAAGGTCCACACGTTTCTTTTGGTCGCAAAATAAAGCTCAAAATTTTATCTTTCGATGCCCTAAAGCACCAAATGATGTTTTTTTTTGTTTTCAAGAAATTAAGTAAACAACGAATACCGCGGTGCACCGGTGCGGCGACGTTAAAGAAGGCTAGGAAGCTCACACCGCGAAATTTCTTCGGACTAATTTATCGTGTCAATTATTTATGAATATTTATTGTTTACAGAATAGCTCTATGCATTTTACAGAGTTGACAATGTTGTTAAAGTATTTTAATGCCTGTATTACAGTAACTGTATGGATGTCATATTAAGAAAATAATGGTTTACACCACCCTAGCGCTCGGAAAAATAGGTATAAATTAGCTGTGAAGTTGTATCAACTTTTGTGCTCATTCAATGAGCACTTTACTTCCTGTAAGCAAATATGATTTCCTTACTCATAGACAAAGCATTAATTAATTAATAAAATGTATTAATATAGGTCATTTGATTGATGTAAAGAAAATAAAAATTTCTTTTGTTGACACGCTTTAAAATGTGATAATTTTCAATGTTACAGTTGAAAAGTCTTTTCAAAATTTTAAATATTTTGTTAAACCTTTTTAAGAAATTCAACCTGGTATATAGTGGAATAACTATGCAAAATTTCATCAATTTATCTGTACTCGTTCTATAATCTCGCGCTCTTTTGGAACCACACAAGTGATTTTTCAAAAAACTGGTGAGTTCACAATTTCACATAGATTGTTCAAACTTTCTTTCCTCTTTATGGTACTAAAAAACTAAATTTGCCCTTTTTTTGCCTTGAAAATCTTGAGTTCAAATCCAACTAATAGATTTGTGTCTTTCCACAGATTTTGACATTTTTTCTATCCATCAGTCTTAAGAAACCAAATTTTTTACTTTGTCCTGTCTGTAGGTTATAGATTGCACTGAGACTAACTTATATTTCACAAAAAAATTTTGATAAATACAATTCATATACATTCTTGTGCATTAAAACCGAGAAAACGCCTGGAATTTTAATCGGTCCAGTGACACCCTAGTTTTTGGGGTCACTAAATCCGAATCCGGGGTCAGTTATTTAACCATATCAGGTTAGGATCAAGGTCAATTGAAGGTCAAAATGCAGAAAACTCTTGAATCGGAGAAGGACTTTACTCTCAGACGTTTTGGAGGTCGCTGAATCAGAATTCGGGGTCATTTTGACCCCATCAGGTCAGGATACAGGTCAAATAAAGGTAAAAATGGGAAAAAATCATTGAATTTGAGGAAACCTCTCTTCTAAAACGTTTCTGGTGTCACTAAATCCGAATATGGGGTAATTTGTACCCCATCAGGTGATGAGGTGAAAATAACCTTGGCATGACCTTGATCCTGACCTGTTGTCGAACTAATCACAGATTCTGATTCAGCGATCCCAAAAACATCTTAGAGTACAAGTTTTCTCCGATCCAAAGGTTTTATCATTTTGACCTTTACTTAACCTTCATCTCGCCCTGATGTGGTGAAAATGATCCTATATTCTTAAATGGATTTTTTGTTATGCTCTTCTATTATATTTATTAGTTTATAAACAATTGATATTTTCAAAAAATTCAATGTTTTTATATTCAGAAGAAACATTTCTAGAATTTACGTTTAAAAAAAAATCAACACAAGAAAGGTCAAAATCCGTTTCGCCATTCATGAGAAAAATGTTAATCATGTTGTAACATTCAATTTTCATTGCTAATAACTAGTAGATAAGCAGACTGTGTTCTAAATACAGGTTCCTGCACCGACACTTACCGACACTCGAGAACGTTCGATGGTTCGTGTCCGTGCTAAAAAAGTTTCGTGTCTAAACATGACCTTGAGATTTTTTAAATAAATGATGACGCAATTCTTCTATAATTTGATTTAAATATGACGAAATGTGACCTTGGCATTGTTATAAATGTGCGAGTGACATATCCGGTGTCAATGGAATGCTTATGAGTCTTTTAGACCGTCGGTGCCTCCGTGTGAACTTTATATGTTTTTAATAACAATGCATGAAGAAGGAATTTGTTTATTCTACAGAAGATATGTTATATGTAGCGGTTATTAGTCTTTGAAATCGTGGGAACCGCGAAAGGAATTTGATTTGGCGCATATAAGAGATCACTTTGCAATGGGGTGTTTATTAAACTTTAGAGTCTCTTGACCCTAAGATTCTTTAAAAATGAGAGCATTTGTTATTGTCACCTATCATATCATATGTACCCGTTATTAGCCTTTGAAGTCGTGATGCGGAGCCGCAAATGGAATCTGATTTGGCGCATGTAAGGATCAGTTTACAATCGGATGTTTATTCAGTTTCATAGTCCTACCTGATTATGATACTCTTGACCGTGGGATTGTTTAAAAATCATATCGGTATGTGTGTGACATTTAATTTAAGAGAGTGCTGCTAATCTTAATTGAGAGTTTTGTTTAAAATTCTTCCAGATCAAATTGGCGTAAGTATATGTATGTGATACGTATGCTAGTCATAATGAAAAAATATTCCCACAGACTCATCACTAGATTATTCACTATGAACTTTAGGGTCTATATAAAAAGGCTATGGTAGTTAAGATTATTTTTACTTAACTTCTAAATGTCAAGCTGAAAGCTAATGTCTCAGATTGACAAGTGCAAAAAGTTTGAAGATTGTGTAAAAGTTCATCTAACGAAAATTAGTGAAATTAAACCATCAATAT